>JAVMKO010000005.1:98416212-98626212 GCA_032164245.1 Sternotherus odoratus | reverse complement strand
TTAAACTTTGTGACTGTCACCACAGCGAACAACATAATAGCAGCACAGATCCATGCAGGCTGTATTTGTTGCCTGTGTTTGTTTCTTTTTACGGATTCTTTGTACTGAGAGAGAGCCTGTAGAAGCCCCACTGAGGGATTGAACTCTGCTGTGCTAGGTACTGTCCACACCCACACATCAGTATGACACTCCATTGCCTTACACCTTTAAGTGATTGTAAAATGTCACCACTCTGATCTGGTAGCATTTGATAGCCACTTTGCACACGTATACCTGGTTATGTGAGGTGTAGGCAGTGGAGAATCAGCCATATATTACTGAGATAATTATAGTCTCACTGAACAGCCAGGCAAAGGGTGTATGCAAGGATTTCAGAGTGCTCCAAGAGAGAACAAAGACTCCTTTTGAATGTGGGTGTCTCCCACTCAAGTGTACCTTCAATACCCAAATGGGTTACAGCATGTGATCAGGTGATGTAAATACCGAGAAGGGTGTGCCCATGAAAACTTTGTACCTCTTTCTGCACCTGTGCATCTCTTCAAAGTTTAACTCATTGTATGTTACTTAGCAGTATTTGTATTTGCAATATTTACTCTGGTGAATGCCATAAAGTGGGAAGGTTAAAACAAGAAATGGTGCCATAAGCAAGTGAAGACCATTCACTGCAGTGGAAAAGTGGAACTCTCTAAGGGGGAGGGGTAACATTTTTAAAAGGGTCTAAGTCCCATTTTCAAAAAACAGTTAGGTCCCTTTTTTGGAAATATTCAAGGGAAACCTACCGTCAGGAAGTCAGGTGATTGGATCCCGTCCTCCACGTTTTCTGGAGTGCCTTCTGATTTTGGGTTCGGAGTACATAACCTGACATCCCATGGACCCGATTGCTACAGATGAACACTGGTCTTGTACCCCTTACCTGGGTACTTGTACCCATTTTTGCACTGCAACCTCTCAGCACCTCTGAAAATGAGGGCCTAGGTTGTGCAGCCAAAATTAATACACACTTTTGAAAATGTGGATTATGACTGCCCTGTATACGGGATGGACTGTGTCTACTGCTAGTGCCGCGGGAGACTCTGACATTCTAGTTCTGACTCTGCCACTGGCATATCGTGTGACCGTGGGCAAGTCACAAAGCCCACTCTTTGCCCCAGTTTACTCATCTGTTGTTATAGTACTTACCTACCTCACAGGGATATTCTGATACTTAATATGTATATTAAGTGCTTTGGGATCCTTGGATGAAATGTGCTGCATAAGTTCAAAGTATATATATATATATATATATATATATATATATATATATACACACTACATTATTACACATGGGATGGTGGTGCTTGGTATAAATGTCAAACAAGAATTGCCAAAAACCAAATGGATTTCATTCTACTGATTTTTTTTTACAGCTTTTTTTGTATTGAAAAGGTCTGGAGACTCAAAGGTGGCTGTTCTTTCTTAGCTTGTACGTTGTTTCCTCTGTCTTAAAGTGCTTTGATAAATGGATTGAAATTTATCTGCACTGCCTGTAGTTTCATAGAGCCTCTCTGGAAACTCAAGAGGTAATTGTCACAGATGTGTACACCAGACAGAGGAGCCAAGAAGGCCGTTTTTCCTCTGTTCTAGCAAAGGAAGCACACTAGTGTTTCACACGCATATGCCGTCAGAACTCTACTCCTGCCCTGAAAATGGCAGGTCCCACACTTAGGGTAAAATTCTTTCTCTGTGCAGAAAGTCTCAACGCAAATCCCTTACACCACTTAAAGCCCAGTGAGGATGTCAAAATGGGACCTAAATGGCACCATAATTAAGCATTACGTTGTTCCTCTGGACGGGATAAATATTCCCCTTAAAGAGGAGACCTAAAATAGAGAATGTGACAAATTAGCACGGGTATGATTCAGTTGTTTGTTCCTCTTTTGATACAGACAAAGCTTGACGTACTTTTTCCTATTAAAGTCAATGGGAGTTCTGACTGGGCAAAACAGAGCAAGGACTTTCGTGATTTGAGCTGATACATTCTAAGTTTTGGACTATCGCTTAAATTGTCCTTCCTCTTGCCACTGCTATAGAGGAAACCAGATCTGCTGAAAGTTATTTTCATGGAATCTGAGACCGGAAGGGACCAACGCGAATAGGATGACCAGACAACAAATGTGTAGGGGATAATAGGAGCCTATATAAGAAAAAGACCCAAAAATCAGGACTGTCCCTATAAAATCGGGACATCTGGTCACCCTAATTCCGATCATGTAGTCTGACCACCTGTATAACAAAGGCCAGAGAACTCCCCAAAATACGCTGTAAATGATGGAGTCAATTATTTGGACCTTTACACTGGCCGTTGAGAGTGTGAATGTGTGTGCTTTTCTGAAACTTTCTGTACTGTATTTTAGCTGTCCTTGCTATGTCTGCTAAGAATATGAAATTCAGCTATTGGTTAAGGTTACCGTGTGGTAAAAAGTAGCTAAGTGCACAAATTCATTAGTATCAACAGTATTGTTTACCTTGTACTTGCCTTCAATAGATAGCTCTGTTTATCTCCAGCTTGATAAATATGAGGTGCCATGCTCCTACCATCAAATGTCAACTCCAGGCACCCTAAAGCTGTGCTAGGTCTATAGGAAAACATAATGAAATATTCAAAGAGTTCCTGTTTACTTCAGTGTTGGAGGTGAATTATGAAAGAGTAGATTGAGAGTCACATTTTAGCTACAAGGCCATGAAGATGACTCCATTACCCTCAGTATTCTCAGGCCATGTTTGATTGACAGCCTTTTACTTCACTTTTTAATAATATTTTACATATTAAAATTTGTATAGGCAGCCAGAAGAGAGCAGTATATACACAATACATGCCACAATAGAGAGGATTAGGAATCATCAGTTCAGTTATTTGGGATTGGGAACAGAGGGTAAAGCGTCCTTTCCTCTTTTTTACACTTCGTTTTAAAGATCTCTAGTTTTTCCACTGCATTTATCCTCCGCAAAACAGAGTGTATGAGCAGTACAACTGGGTGTGATCTGTTCTGATATAAAATTCAGAAGCATTTGCTGAGGCAGGTTGGGGATTTTTTTGAATGGGACTTTGGGGTTCACATTAGCCAACCCACCTTTTTGTTTCCGTAGTCCAAATTAAAAAGAAAAGTCCAGTTTCCCCAGACAGGTTTGGATTCTCTTTTAAAGTTGTATCACCCTGCTCCTCCAGACTGTGCGTGTGTGTGTGTATATATACAGTATATATATGTATGTCCATATCTAAAATATGGACAGATTTTCAAAAGCTCCTGGTGATCTTCAATTCCTCAATTCTTGAGCTGCCTGACTACAAACACCTTCAATATTTTCAGAAAGTGCCTTTTGAAAATCATGCACCTTGAAGGTGTGTCAGTTAATTTACCCAGAACTTAAGGTACCCAGATTTGTTTGTCATGTGTGAAAACCTTGGAAATACACACACCCACACAGGCCAAATTTACATGCCTTTGTGTAATTCCATTCAAGTCAGTGACAGTGCACTAAAGATATGAATTTGGTCTATAGTGTATATGTATTCTATACAGTATGTCATGAGTAGTACACACACACATACATCCAGGATGGCCAAGCACTTTGATTTAAACCTCCGAGTAAGTAATTTGAACTAATGCTGCATATATCACGTTCTGTGTGTAAGCTGTATAATGCCTATAACTTTAATGTCTATTTTGTTAACGTTACCACCTACAAAATTATTTGACACAAATGTCACGGTTGCTGTTAAATGGTATAACTAATTATTTCAGTGTACAAGGGAAGGTAGAGGAAGCCTATGGTTTGGCTTTGAAGTGCTCTACTTCTAAAAGGATATACTTTATTAAAAAAAAAGTTTTCTTTTTAGATTCTTTTCCTTACCCCAGCTACACTTTCCTCAGTTTATTTGTGAGCTATTATAGCTGTTCCGTAGTTAGATTTTAATCAGCCCTAGTACACAGTAATGTGTAACACTGAAAAAGCTACTAATTAATCGCCTTTCTGTATGTAACAGAGAGATAAATATCCATCCCGGAGGAATTGTAATTTCATGGTTTCTAATGATGCTTAGATTACATTATCTGGATCAGTTAGGCTGTGGGTGTCATAAGAAATGCTCAAAGTCATTTATATGCCATTTAAAAAAATTTACTTTGTAAACCTGAGAAAATAATGCAGGGTTAGTATGTCAGTTTAATATTTTAGTTAAATACCCCTTTGTTCCGCAGACTGGATGGATTCAGATGACAGTGACAAGTCCAGTTCTTTTCCGTTTCATATGCTCCCTCCACTGTCAAAAACAGCATTTTACAAATCGTCATCAGGCTTTTGCAGATTGCATGTCAAAGGAATCTGTTTAGTTTCAGGGCATTGCTGCACTTCGGTGAGCTAATTTATTTTTGGATGTCCATTTCCATTGCATATTGTCTGCTAATTCATTTACACACTGTGCGTACAGGTGATGCATTTGCCTTGTCTACCTTGTACTAAACATTAATTGGGCTTGTGGAGTATATTGCTTGGCGAATCAAATAAAATATGGCATTCCAAAAGCTTGCTATAAAGTGTTATTACTACATCTCGTTTACCTTCTCTGATTCAGCTCGAGCCAATAGAATTCTCCAGAATTGCACACACTCTTCATCTGTGACTGTGACACTGAAATTCATAAGTTCCATGGACATTTTAAAAAAGACCCAACTTCATCATTTGTGTATGTTGGAATAGCTAAGAGGTGCATATTCCGAACTTATGCATATTTAAAAGACTGAGGTTGCTTTGAACCACTGTCAGAGGGGGAAATTGTTTCTGAAGGAGAATGAAACTCCCTTTCCACGTGCATTATGTGTACAGCAAGGTTATCAATAACATTCATTTCCAACCTTTATCATTGATGGCTTCTCAGTACGCAAAGTGGGGCTTGTTTAAAGTGGTCAAGGTTCCAGGAACTTCAACCCTTTTCTGCTTCAGTTGTAAACCAGAGGAAGGAGAGACCCTGGAGAACAAGGATGAGATAAGGAAATGTGATATATATTTTCAGGAGTGCATTTGTCATCAATTAGCTAAAATTGCTTCTGAAGTTTTGCTGCAACTGTTTTACATGTCTAATTTAGTGACTGAGATATGGCACAATCTTAATAGGGAACTCCAAAACTTCAGAAGGTTTTCCTCTTGTTTGAATGCACAGCACAATGAATTTGTACCCACTGAGCATTCACCACTTACATTTCAAAACCTACAGCACACTAAACGTGAAACTTTTGTTCAAATTTCAAGGATTTTGATAGCCCAAGTGAATAGACACTACCTATTGATTTTTCCCTTACAATGACTCTTGGATAACCTATTTTCTCATTTATTTTTAACGACAGCTCATGAGATTTTACAGCAATTCTGCCCAACCTCCTAATATCAAAATCCCTCCTTGACCCTGAAAATTGTAATTCTGCTATAGATCACAGCTGCTGAATATTACCTTTTACTAAGCTGGTTAAATAAAATATGTCCAAATCGCTAGATCCCACAGGCCACGGCTGCAATTCTAATTATATGGGGTCTGTATTTTCTGCTGTACCGTACAGCAAAGCACAGCTCTCTCTGAATCCACACCAAAGTGGGGGAATCCAGAATATTGGTTCAAGTTTTGAATAATAATAATAAAAAGTTATACTGCTCTTCAGTGATTTTCCTTTAAAAACTTTTACAGGGGACCCAAACTCTTTTGATATGTTCCATACAATAAAATGCCAGGTATACCTGGAGGATGGAGGCATGTGGCAGGAATTTTCTTGTGACGAGAGAAATAGGGCCATTTGGTGTGTACCAGTTTCAAAAATCAAAAAAGTCTCGCGTATCTCCTACTTGGGCTGTCCATGCTGTAGAATGATTTGGGAAAACAAAGGTGAAGAAATGAAATCTGGCCATAGACACATACCCCCTCTCCAACCCCCCGCTGCTTTTACAAAGAGCAATCACTGGAATTTATGCTATTATAGAATTTAGATAGGGGAAAACAAATAATTATATATTCCCTGGAGAACCTTATCCATTGGGGAATCGTTTGTAGCCTAGCCTTCCGGGCACAGTGCAGAGATCATCTTGGCTTCTTCCCCACCCCTACCATTTCTGGTGTTTGGAGAGCAAGATTGGCTGAGAGTGTAGTTTGGGAAGGTAAGATAGGGGAACTTGGTGAAGAAGGTGGACTCTTTGGTTTCATGGGCAGATGTTATGGTAGATTGGATATTCAAGTATATATTTATATGTGGATGGTTATCTCACGTATATGGAAGATTTTATCATGCACCTACAGCTAGATTACAATAAATAAAGAGTCTTCATTATCAGAAGTGGTGTTTCTGCAGGTTGTACCTTGTGGAGCCTTTTGGTAAATGACATACAGAGTCTGCAACAATTCTTCAATGCGCCCATGGAACGTAGTCTCCATTTTGCCATTCTGTCTTCACTCCTGTGTACCGCTGGAGATGTGGTTTCAATTTCTCGTGCGCAGCAAAAGGAGTGTGGCATTTTGCTCCTTCCCTAGAAGGGAGGCATGAGAGTGGAACTGGCAAAACCTGCTCCTTTAGGGCCTGGGCCTGAAAGGTTCGGAGGACCTCAGACTCCCATTGACTTCAGTGGCAGCTAAGGGCACTTAGCACCTCCCAAGATTACAGAATTCCCTTCTTCTGAAAACTTCCCTCCCTCCCTATCTCCTTATGATAATCATCTTAGATATTTCTAATCCACCATTCACTGAAATACCAAGGCATGATTACAGGCTCTCCATGGGTTTGTCTGTAGTGGATCCTCCCCATTCTTATATGCAACCATTTTAACTTCAGGAGGGTGGGCGGGTGGGTTAGTTTCTTTCAAAGATTCTTCAGCTTCTGGTATTTTAGGAAACCTTCTTCATTGTGATGTGAAAACTGCCAAGCTCTCGCTCATTCTGATCTCTGCTAGTAAGGAGTTCCTCAGTCAAAGACCATCCACTGAGAACACCCTGCAGCATTCCTGGGGAGTTGCAGTTGTCTCTGTGGGTCACAAAAGGAGAGCTGTTCTCTGAACTACCTACGCCTTCCCCACTGAGGGCGTTAAAGATTAAAACGGGGATCTAAAGAAATCTGTCGCCTAGGTGGCCTTTGCCAGTGCCTGACGTGGACAATGCCAGTCCCACAGAGTCTAGGTTTAGAACAAGTTTCATGGTATTGCCCTCAAATTTTAGCACGTCTTGTTTTTTACTCCTCCTTTTTTCAGTTAACACATTCCTATTTTATCCAGAGGCGTCCTGGGTGTCCATTCCTTTGCGTAGCCCTTCTGTGCATTCTGAGACTCGGGAAAAAGTAGAGGGATTATTCCCATGCTTCATTTTCACAGCTCTCCCCTTCCACCCTCTCCCCTCCCCACCCATATATAAATAAAACAATGGCTGCTGAGTGACACGACATGGAGCTAAAATCTGTGGGGTGAGTTTTCAGCACAACGCACAGGAAATTATATGCACAATTACTGTTGTTAACAGAGTTTGGGCATGTAACTCCCTGCACAGCAGGCTGAAAATCCTCTCCATGCATGTTTAATGGGGTTTGGGTTGCTACATTCCTAGGTCTGTGTCCCTTTTCTAATGTCTACTGTCCTGTATGAAACAAAGGCACTGCTGAATGAATTTTGCTATTAAAATAATATTCCCTTGATCTGGATTCTTTCTCTAATGCCCCGCAACTTCTCTCCTAACTCAGCAGTTCCTTAACCTTTGCAGATTGCTCCACAGATTTTGGTTTTTTAAATATATTTCATGTACTCTGTGAATTGGTGTTTGTCATTGTTATATCGAGAGCACAGATACTGTGATGATGGATGCTTTAAAAGTGTGTGTTATAATAATACAGAAAATATTCTTTTTCCTAAACCTTAATACATAAATGTTGCCAACACAGAAAAAATAAACAAAATCCAGGGGGAAATGAAGGGCATATGCCATTTCACTAATCTTGTGTCTATTTTAAACATCCCTCTCCTCCGGAGGGGGTTAGTGTGTTTTTAAACTCCAGTCCTGTATGAACTAGATGGGGCTGTGAATCTGGGATTGTCTTATGCTTCCATGCTCCTTACTCAGCTTTATGTACAGTAATTGTTTTCCTTTCCTCTGACTAAAGAGCCTTATTGCACGCAACAAGGATCAGTTCAAATGGACTTTAATTACCTTCAATAAAAATTAAATTACTCATCTGAACTAACAGTTTTGCAACTAAAAGGAGCTCAAATTTCAGCCGTGCAGTGTTATTGATTTTTTTTTTCTATCCAAGGTAACACTTGAATCTCCAGCTCTCAGCAAGGTCTGTATGACAAAAGTAAGGTGCTGTCAACTGAGACTGGAAAAACCAAAGTAAAAACACACACATCAAATGTAAAAAAAAAACAAAAAAACCCAACATCAAATACATATACAAGTTTCTAAAAGGTTTCAATCATTTTAAAATTGCACATGATTACTCTCCAGCTTCCCCCAAATGCTTTCATCTGAAGGGGGGGAGAAAAGTGTAGCTTTTTCAAATTTTAAAAGCATTGTTAGGGCATGCCGACTAGATTTGTCTAACTCTGTGTTTTGATACATGTGGTACGGTTGATTGTCTTCTCCTTTGCATGGATCTTGAAACTGACATTTTTGAAGTAAAATAGACACTTGATAACTGCTTAATGAAGTATCACACTAGCTGTTTTGAATGCCAAAAAAAAAAATGTTTAGAAGTACCCTGTGATGTTGCTTTTAGCGAAAGTGGGCTTTTATTTTTAAACTTTTGCTATATTTGGAAAGAAGTAGTCCCAGGGAAAATGATACCAATACTAATGGGGAACTTATTAGCTTTCATGTGGGCTTTTTTTTGTTTTTAAGTTTATGGTTTCTTTGTTAGCATCTCAGCAGCAAGACTCTCCACAGAATCTTAGACATAAAATCAAAATATGCCTTAGAGCAATAATATTTTAATAAGTATCAAATGTCTTTAATGAGATAAAAGTATTTTAATAGCGTGTGTGGAGTCAGAATTAAGTTTGAACATCTTTACACAATTCTTCTACAATATTTTGGGAATGTATTTTTTTAATCCAGGTGCAGGGAAAATTACAGATTTTTTTGGTAATTAAAATGCCACATGCTACTAAAAATGTTGTGGAAAATTATCTTCACTGTTTGTTTGAACTCCCTGTTCTCTTGATTTAAAACACTTTAGCGCCACCCCATGATTTGGAGGTTTCAGTGTTTAAAAGTTTGGATGTTTCGCTGAACCTTTTTGCTTGAGAAATTAGCCTACTCAGATTTCCAAAAAATCAGCCAACTCTGTGGAGCAGAGGCTTTTTCATGAGATTTTCAATACTCCTCTTCTGTATTCCACATTAGCACAATATGTCTCTTTGTCCTTTTCTAGTGACTGGTGGTCTTAAGAGGGCAGGAGCCTATAACAGCTACTGGCTAATGCAATTACTGTTCCAGCTAAAGTGGCAGAAGTTTCTGCTTTTTAGTGCTGAAGGTCAGGAGTTCAAGCCCCACTCATGACCAAGGAAAGTGTAGTTAAGGCTGTGGCTATTCTATGAGCTAGGGGTATGATTCCCAGCCCAGGTAGACATAGGCTCTCACCTGAGCTAGCGCACTAAAAATAGTGGTGTAACATGTGCAGCAAGGGCATATGCTAGCTGCTCCCAATACAAACATGCCTGAACTCTACGGGCCCATTCTCAGGGTAGCCAGCATATGCTGCTACCTTTGCTGCTTGTACTACTGTGGCTACTCTACTATTTTTAGCATGCTAGTGCAATGCGAGTTAGTGCAAGTGTGTGTGTGCAAGCTGGGAATCACACCCCTCACCCATAGTGTAGACATACAAGGGTGTATGTATGTAAATCCTAATTCAGAACACCTGTAAGCATGCCCATATCCCATGAAGTCTCTGGGACATTCACTAGGGATTTAAATGCTGCTGAATGTCACAGATAGGATGTGAGTTGGAAACCGTTGCTAGCTGTATAATACTGTAACTTGCACCTTGGCATTCAGTGTCAGGGGACAGTACTTGGGCCTGCTAGTGAAGGCAGGGGACTGGACTCGAGGATTTTTCAAGGTCCTTCCAGTTCTATGAGAGGTTTGCTCAAGTGTGACATGCTGAAGGAATGTAGCAGGCAAGTCAGATTGTAAGGAAGGATGTGTGGCGGAGCAGCCTTACACTTTATTGTTCCTTTTCCTCTCCAGCCCCACCTTGCCTTCTCTGAATAAATTACACTGACATGGAATGCCAGTCTGGTGTAAATTGCACTATTTTCATTCTGCGCCCAGGAGAACACCCTGACTTCTAGCTCTTTCTGCTTTTCTATCCTCTTGTGAAATCCACGCACGCACTGACAACCAGTTTCACAATCTGTGCTCTTCACAGTTTTTTGAATGCACACAAAAAGTACATTTCACTATTTAGCGATTCTCCTGGTTCATCAGTCCTTTTGCCCCCCACTCTCTTTGAATGTTACAAATCCAAAGTGCACACACCATGTGAAATATTAAAGTAGGAGTGATACCAACATCACCTAAAGGTAAATGTTGATGAAAGAAAAAAATCAAGTTTGATTTGTTTATTTTATAGGGAGATTGGTTTGAACCCTAAATCTCCAGATCCAAATCTGGTGCTAATTTGACTTGTGAACTCATGTTTGCTAATAAAAAAAATCTACATATTAGTATTGCAAGAAAAATACTTTGAAAGCCTTTTAAGCATCTTTCTCATTAATTTATTTACTCCTCTGATCTTCCCTTCCTTTAAGTTGTTTATTTTTTAAAAAAACAGAGACAAGTGAACTGAAAAGCTTTGTCACTTAAAAAAGGTTTAAAAATTGTATAAGATCCCAAATAATTAAGAGACTATGTAGACTTAAACATTACAAATAAATACAAAGCAAGCATGTTTCAAGTGAATTCCTCCACTTATGTAGGAGGCAGTATGGTTAGAGTCACTGGGAGTCAGGATTCCTGGGGTTCCATTCTGTATTATGCCACATACAAACTGGGGATAATAATGAAGTTTACCTACCTCATAAGGTTTTTATGACACTAATTTTATGCTGTTTTAAAAATGCTTCAAGACACTGAAATGAGAGCAATCCTAGCGGTAGAAAGCTGGACCCAATATGGATCTGGTGAAGTTCCAGATTTTGCCCATTATTTTCAAAGTCTGGATTTTCATCAGAATTTTCAGAAGAGTGATGAGAATCTCACCTTCTCCATTCTGTATATCTGAGTCTGATTCCTCTGTTCCTTTTTCAGTGACAGGTGCCAATCTGCCCAGAAATGTATCTTTTTCTGGTGTTGTGGTGTTTGTTATCGTTCTTAAAATATTTGGAAATTGAGCAGGAAAAAAGTTTGATTTTTACCATGTCTCTTATACACTTTAATGTAGATAACTGAAAAAAAGATTGGTTTTCTTCCTGCAATATTTTTCATAATACCCATTTAGTGCATAACTCTACCAAAACCCAGTGTCTATTGGAAAATATATATAGTATACATGAAATCAGAGAAACAAAACTATAATTTCTACCACTTCTTCACAAATTATTACATCCTTGGCACTGATACAACAATGATGAAAGCAACACAAGCATGTAAGAGACTGGAATACACTGATGTTATTTAACAACAAAAACAAAGAATAATTCTATTCATTTCTGATGTGCCCAGCACCATGGTATATAATAAGCATTAAGAACATAAGAACACCCATATAGCATCAGACCAAAGGTCCATCCTTCCCAATATCCTATCTTCTAACTGTGGTCAATGCCAGGTGCCCCAGAGGGAATTAATGGAACAGATAATCATCAAGTGATCCATCCCCTGTTTCCCATTCCCAGCTTCTGGCAAACAGAGGCTAGGGACACCATCCCTGTTCATCCTGGCTAATAGCCATTAATGGACCTATCCTCCATGAACTTATCTAGTTCTTTTCTGAAGTTGTGTGACCTCAACATCTCTGAAAAAATCACTTGTGTTTTGATGCCTGAGTAGGAATGTAGATGCTTCTCTTAAGGAATCTGGGTAAGACAATATTGGCATTAACTTTTTCAGTGGAGTATTACGAAGGTTCCAGGTGTGAAATGCTGAAGCCTGTTTGGTACAAACTACAACATAAGGAGTGAAAAGGCAAGTCTTCCTCTCATTGGGTCACAGCCCTGACCTGGCTCCTTTGCAAACATTCCTGTTAGGAATTCATAAAAGGGACCCTGGAAAGAGCCCATTATGTAATAGGTACAAGGCATGTAGGAGAAAAGTCTGCTACATAGCTTAGAGGCCTGATTTTTACTCAGAAATCCCAGTGAAGTCAATGGGAACTGCAGATACTCAGCATCTTTGAAAATCAGACCCTAATATCCGAACCGTTCCTTTATTTTCCTGTTTACCAAAGCCCAGTTCTAAGGAAGCTGATGGCATAGTGAGTACTGAGGATGCAGAAGCTAAGTAAGGGAGGTGGGACAGCAGAAAAGAGGCATTTCTGGTTTCAACAACACCCTGCACCTTTTCATTAACACAGCAAACTTCACAACCTACCGAAAGAGGAGTGATCTCCATTCTCCCTTCAGTGCACATGTCTAGAACTATAGAATTCACCCGGGCTGACGTCACTCAGCTCCCTGCAGTCACAGGGAATCAGCAGTGAGAGGTTTGCTCATTTGACCCTAATAAACAATCCAGACTCAGTGCTCCAGAAGAAATGGAACCTTCTCTCAGCCGTTACGATCTGGGGAGGGAAGTTTTCTCCACCCTTGTCTCTAATATCCTGAGACTGACATACACTGCATACATTCTCCACCCTCACTTTAGTGATTAGTGTAAGTCACTGCACAGTCACCATAGTGAAGTATCTAACCCTATTTATATCCTCAGATACTACTGTGGTCAAATTCACCCCTATTGAAGTCGATGGAGTTTCAACAGGGATTAATTTAACCCAAACTAGTTTGGTGAGTTCTGCTTGTGGGGGAAGGGAGATGGGTGTAGAAACTATCCAAAACTTTGTTCCTTCCCAAAAGTTAAGAAAATAGAAAGTCACCCTTCGTAAAGGTGTGCATTTGTTTTTTGTTGCTCCACTGTTTGAACAGATACTTGTCGGTGTCTTTCTGGTCCTCTTTCAGGTATTTATGCAGTAAGATCTGGCAAATTCCATAGGCTTAAGTTCTCGGATCAGTGTAATTGTCCTCCAGAATTTGTGCATACCTCTTAATGGAGTTGCACCCAGGATTGAAGATGGCATTTATCCAGACGTGATGCGCTCTTTGCACATTGGTAAGTGGGTGTAATGGAGTCTAAACTGATGTAATGCTGAGGTATTGTGAGGGTGGTGGGTGGGGGAAGGGATAGGAATGTGTGGGCTATTTCAACTAACTCCTTCTGACACCTTCTGATTAGTTGTTTTGCCTGCTACTCTTTTGTCCATCTCCTAGTTGAGTAAATTGTATCAGTTTAGAACCTGTGTGGTTTGTCTGTCTGAGAGACAGGGTAGGTGAGGTAATATTATTAGACCAACTATTTGTTGATGGAAGGTACAATCTTGTTGATGGAAGGTACAGAGCTCTTCTTCAGAGCTGGGGAAGGAAACAGAGTGTGTAAGTTAAATACAAGTTGGGACTTGGGATAGATTGTTAAACAGACCGGGTGAGACATGTTGGAGGCAGTCATTTGAAGCGGGCAATAAAGGGTCACAGGCAGAGTGGTGTGTTACAAATTGTTGAAATGAGCAATAAAACCAGCACCCCTGTTAAGTCCAGGGTTTCTGATGTCTAACAGAGTTGTAAATTTGAGATCCCAGGTTCACCTTTTGAAGGTCTTGTGCAGGTTCCCTTTGAGGACAGATTTTGAAAGCTGAGATAGGGAGTGTTCACTTTGTGTGTGTGTGTGTGCCTATTTTATGCTGTCACCATCATCGTAATAGCTGAGTACCTTCCAGATACTAGCAATAGCCTAATTCCTAGTGGACTGCGGGACATCTCTGTCTCTTTGTGGTTTGGTTATGGGGAGTTAAGTTTTTATTTGTTTCAGCTTACATATCATCTTTGACTTTCACACGTACTCTTCTCATTGTGGTCTCAACTCATGTTATCCCTCAACCCTTAGGAGTTTTGGGGAACATCTTTAATCCCAAGGATATTCTAACCTGTGACCTGGGCATCATTTCTGAATTGCCATACAGAGCATGCTGTCTTATTCAGCGATGTGAAAACAGGGAGCGGCAGCACAAACAATCAATTAATTCAGTAATAAAAGCAGAGGTGGGTGTTTTATAATTGCTCTGAACTCACACCCTAATAATGGCCTTTTTGATAGTATGGTGACAAAATACACACATACAAATTCCATGCATGGTGTTCTTATGTGTTTAGGATCCATGTATGAAAAAAAAAAAATGGAGATATACCAATCTCCTAGAACTGGAAAGACCTTGAAGGTCATCGAGTCCAGTCCCCTGCCTACACTAGCAGGATCGAGTACTGTCCCCTGACAGATTTTTTGCCCCAGATCCCTAAATGGCCCCCTCAAGGATTGAACTCACAACCCTGGGTTTAGCAGGCCAACGCTCAAACCACTGAGCTATCCCCCCACCCCCTAAGAAAAAAAAATAAATGGAGATATACCAATCTCCTAGAACTGGAAAGACCTTGAAAGGTCATTGAGTCCAGTCCCCTGCCTACACTAGCAGGATCGAGTACTGTCCCCTAACAGATTTTTTTTGCCCCAGATCCCTAAATGGCCCCCTCAAGGATTGAACTCACAACCCTGGGTTTAGCAGGCCAATGCTCAAACCACTGAGCTATCCCTCCCCCCATTTGAGCTATCCCTCCCCCCATTATGAAGAGGAAGGGGCATCTCCATTTCTGTGGTCCATCTGCTTATCAGTAGAACAACACTGTGACAGTGTGGGCCACTGGACTGGGAGTAAGAACACCTAGCTGCTGTAAGACCAGCATGCTTTCACTTCTATGTGTCTCTCTTTATCCTCTATTATTCCCTGTCTGCCTTGTCTATTTACATTGTAAGCTGCTTGGACCAGAGACTGCCGTACTAGCATGGATCTTAGCACAATGGAGTCTCTGTTGAGCCACTGAAGAACTTCCATAATACAGATTATGAATAATAATAAAAATAACACACCAGTTAGAACCCCAAATTATATTATATTTCACAAACAAATGTGCCAAAATTGTCTTGATATCAAGAACCTTAGACTGGCTATGTGTGTGAGAAAGAGAGAGAGAGATGCAGAATAAATAGATACAATCTCCTTTAAAGCACGTATGATCTGAGTTTAAAACCTGAGCTTTAAGCCCTTGCAACAGATGACAAATTGAGCATAAAAACAGAGTGAAATCACTGACAGAGACTTGCCAGTTTGACCATTTTGGAGTCTGAGTGGATATTGATTTGAGGCGAATATTCTAAAGTTTGGGTTACCCTTTGAAAAGTGCTAATGTAGTTCTTGTCACTTTAAATTAACTTTAAATAAGAGGGACTGACAGAAACATGAAGATGTGTGAACTATATTTGACTGATATTCTGTCAAATATTGCATGGGGTTATGATCCACAACTTTTCCCATCTGCTGCTCAAACCTGAATCCTTGAATGCACAATGGATTAATTACCATATTTTGTTCTGATTTTACTTAGTAGTATAAAAGACTGTGAATGTTAAATGTACCCTTAGAAATGGAAGGCAGGTGAGGGTGAGTTACATGTGGGCTTCTTTAACTGTTTCTAAACTCATATATATGAATGTACCTGCTCCCCAAATACCTAAGCTCCCAGAAATCAACAATAATTGCTCAATACTCAGAATTTCATTCACCTTCCTTTCTGTAGAGAGTTTTTCCCCCCTCAAAATTAATAATTTCTCCTTATGCAGCACCTCTCCTCTGGGGTCTCAAAGCATTGAGTGGGCATTATTAATGTATTATGTCCCCCCTGCAACATATAGTTTTGTTGGTCCCATGCTGCCATTGACAAGTAGAGGGTCAAATTTTCCAGAGTTGCCACATTTTTGGGTGACCAATTTAAGAAATATAGCATCTGATTCTCAGATGTGTAGAGTGTTTGCATCTCACAAATACTTCAGTTGGCTGGTGATTCCTTAGGGCACCCCAAAATGGAGGCACCCAGAATTAGAAGCCTCTTTTGAAAATATGGGCCTAAGCAACTTGTCCAAGGTCTTACAATGAGTCAGTGGTGGAATTGGGAGAGAGCTCAAGGGTCTTGACTCTGAGTCCTTTCCTCTAACTTCCCTTATGACTGTGGCAAATCATGTAATGTATAGATGAGGCCTTGGAGAAGATTATACTTGTAGCAGCCAGTTTATTTACTTGGTGTTTTCCGCAAAGCATATAGACGTATAGCCAAGTGATCAAATCCACAACATCCAAAGCTCTGCTCGTGTTAAGAGGACATTGTATACAGCAAGGGCTTCAGTGAGTCTCGCTAATTTTGCAATACATTGTAGTTTCTGTTAGAAGGAAAGTGGATTCATTGACTTGTGTAGTATGAAATATTCTGAATTCCATGTCCACCTATAGTATCTCCGGAAGCAGAAAGAAGAAAAGCATCATCTGATCTCTTCTGTACACTGCCATTTTTATGTAACTGATAAAGGTCAGCTTCTACAGACCATGATGATGACATATTTAGGAAGTTGCATACATGCGTCTCCTGATGATTGGAAGGCAGCTCAGCTCAGAAGATATATATATGAATTGCTTAAGCAAGAAGGATTCTTATATTGGTGCTACTATGGCATCCATATTTTCTCCTGCAAACCTTCAGGGCATTATGCAGAGGGTAAAGAGGTGTGCATATAATGAAGTCAAAAGGTTCTCAGAAACTAAGAACGAGTTCACTGTGATTACTTGGATACAAAGTAACAATTTTCTGGATTGAGGCTTATTATATTTTTTGTGACAAATTCAAGAATAGCAGCCGTGTTAGTCTGTATCTGTAAAGAAAGTGAGGAATACTTGTAGCACCTCAGAGACTAACCAGTTTATTTCAGCTTAAGCTTTCGAAAGCTTATGCTGAAATAAACTAGTTAGTCTCTAAGGTGCTCCAAGTATTCCTCGCTTTCTTTATATTATTTGTGTTGCAGTGCTGGTCAGGGCCCTATTGTGTGAAGTGCTCTACAAACAAACAAAGATAAACTTTGCACCAAGAGCTAGCAATCTAAATTAAGACCTAACTCCTCAACCTCCTAAGAGGAGGAATTTCTGATAGATTTTGAAGATGTAGGAATCTCAAAACTTTCCTACTTTCTATCATTTTAGTTGATTATTTATACTCGGTTTCAACTAATTTTTGGGGATTTCCATGTATTTATATTCCTTCTATGACCCATGACACCCTTTGTTTTGGTTAAGTTAATTTGTGAGATATTTATGCTCTTCAGTCAGCTGAAGACTGCGTATGATCATTTGTTCTGCTTGTTTGAAAAAATGCATTTGTCTAACTGTCCTTTTGTTCTAAAAACTATTGTTTGTATCAACTTTTAAAATGTATAAATAAAATATCTTTAGAAGAAAACACATGTTGTGGAATGTCAGTTTCTGAGCACAAGATGTCACAGGAAACAAAAAGTTGATCATAAACTTAGCAAATCTCTCTGTGGCCAAGCAATGATCAGCTAGCATCAGTGGTAATCTACAGAGTAGCAGGCGGGTCTACTCCCAGAAGAGGATGCTGCTGCAAACACCAATGATTTTGGAGAGAAGGATTCAGAAACGGTGTCCTTTCCCCTTCACAAATGTCATGTACCTGTTGACAAAAGAGAAACTGATTCCTTACTTTCCAAGATATGGAATTTCCTCTTTACATTCCTATCTCCCATCTCAGTACACACCAAGTACTCATACTGTAGTACTCTCCCAGAGTTGTCTAGTGCTCATGTGGAATTACTGTGCACTGACCATTCATACCAAACCCTCATTTAACTTTCCAAATGACATAAACATTAAAATGATTTTGAATGTAGGCAGCTTTGCACTGGAAACATGGAAAGGTGAGTTTTTTGTGTTATTCTTCATATTAAGGTTTGTGGCTACATAAAGCTAGCATAACAGAAGCCCCAGCCACCTCCTCTTTGCTATGGCTTACAGCTAACTTTGTCCCTGTAGTCCTGAACCCGCCTTTCAATATGGAGGGTGACCCCTTTGACCTCTGCAGCCATACACCACATCTTTATAGAATGACAAGTGACTCTACACGTTCTCACCTTCTGAAGAAGTTTAGAGGATCCCTTCTGGCCTTAAAATTCTGCAGTTGTGAAAATGGACAGTGTGTCAAAATTTTGTGGGAAAGAGACATTTCAGGGCCACAAAATGACTGTTATGCGTGACATAAAATATAGTTAATATTTTTCAGTGGTCTATAAGACTGCTTTATCGATACCATTCAGGAGACCTCTCCAGTGAAGTGAAAGGTCTAAGGGGAGCTTGTGACTAGAACTGGGCAAATAACTTTCAGTTCACTAGCAATTTTTTTAAAAAATGGGTTGAACTGGAAAAAAAAATTGTGTGACATTTTTAGCACATCAAAAAGTTAGAAAAAAAAAACATTCTTGCAGGGTCAAACAAAACATCCCAAGCACTCCTTAACATTTTTTTAAATTAATAAGATTAAAGGAAATATCAACATGAAAAGTTGTTTTGAATAGAGAGTGGACACATTTCATTGCAAAAAGGTCAATTTTTTTAAAAAAATTCTCTTTGTATTTGGGTGGTGGGGTTTGACTGAAACAATTTGGCAAAATCTACACGAATTCACTCAATGGTAGTGTTGCCCAATCAGCATTTTTGCCAAAAAAAGTTTCAGTCATAAAGGTTCACAAGACTCTGTTTGTGATGCATTATACTTCACCGAAAGACATTCCTTATGCCCCAGAACTGCACAGGCTTAGCCATATTCAGCAGTCACACAAAGGTTTATAGATGGGCCCAAACCAAAACTAATTTCCAGAACATTCTCAGGCTTTGGAGGAGTTTCAATCCAAAATCAGGCATAGTATGAATTTTGCAAATTCTCTACCTATAGAATGTGTCAGGCCAAAGCCTCAGATGCCAAAATCCATGGAAATTTGGGAGGAAGGTATTCAATCTGAACCCAGCTCTGGATGTGAATTTTGTACTAGGTCTATGCTCTATAAAAGTCCTACACAAACCCCATCGTGGAAGATCTATGAAATTAGAGGTGGAGCTGAGATCTGTATCCAAATTTTGCAGCTTTGGCTCACCTCACAATGGTGATTGTGGTATATGTACCTATGATCCAATCAGGTATTACCTTTCTGTTTTCTGGATGCTGTACTTTTAAATGCCTGCTACAGGGTCAGCTGTGCAGTGGATGTCCTTCTGAGTTCAGACATGAATGAAATAACGCGTGTTTTGTGCTCTTCAGCACCTGAGAAACAAATCAGTAACAAATTCAGTACTGTATTATATATAGGGGGAATCTGGTCACGAGCGGCAGGTGATGCTAAGTCTCGCAAAAGAAGGCCCCGGCTGTCAGCAGCACTATACAAAGCATGCATATGGTGTGACACTTGCAGCAGCAACTCAGGGTGTCGTATGGTACCTGACACTGGTGTGGCTAAATGGCACCAGCAGCATTCCTGAAGCACGTGGGCTAAAACAGCCGCTCAGGGGCAGGTTGTATATCCCAATGAGTCCCTAGCCACAGAAGTTAGGATTCAGGGGCCCCTACAGCTGTGGTCTCGCCTCATTGCCTCTGACCCTGGGGGTGGAAGTGTTGAGTGGTTCGACAGGGTGCACGGGGGTTGATCTGGTGGGATGGGAAGGGTTTCTCCACCTGGTAGGTGTGAGGAAGTGGGATTGGGCAAGAGAGGGGTCTTTGAATGAGGAAGTATGGGCTGGTAGTACCTGAGGGGATTTGTAGGAGTTCTGTCCTGGGATGAAGGTACAGAGGGTGGAGAGAATTGTCTTGGTGGTGGAGTTGGGAGGGTAGCAGCTAGATTGGAGAGGGGGTAGGGGGAGGCAGAGAAGAGTCTGAGTGTGAGAAGACAGGAAAGGGCCACGGAGCAGAAAAATACAGGTTGCTTCTACACAGGCCTTTACTGCAAAGAATGTGAGCTTTCCACACTCAAATGGAATCTTTTCTTACCACTGCCCACTGTGTTCTTCTCGTCCCTTCCCTGCATCCCAATGTCTTGCTTTGAAAGTCCGGTCACCCTGCAGGGAGGGGGGATGGGAAAGGATGGGTGAGAGGAGATCTATTGTGCTTTGCTGCCCCACCATTTATGTTGGGCATTAGCCACTCCTGATTATGTGCACATATTGTATTTACTCTGTTAATTATGCTGTTTGGAGCCTGCAGTTTGATACAGGTTTTGTACTTGTTTCATTTTCATCTTTGTTAATGGTCTGGTCTGTTGGGAATAGGCAGAGCTAAAAATTCCAGCCTGTTCCAGACGTCCAAAACAAAGCATATGGTTGACAAGAAACAATGCAAATAGAGACCCATATGTGTCTGTGGGTCTGCCTAATCTGTTTGTCTACCTTTGTACTTGTATAGTTCCCATTACCGTAATATCTCAGTGCCTATATAAATCGAACACAGACTGTGTTTGGCAAAAGCATGAATATGGAAACCCTGCCCACAGACACAGTTTCCAAGACAAATATGGGTCATATCCTGCCACCATTCAATGCACGGAATTCCTATTAGGAGTCAATGGGCGTTTTGCATAAAAATCAATGGAAAGATTTGATCCTTTTCAAAACACAGCCATCTGTGGTGTAAATTGTACTGCCTCTGTTTGCACAAAAGATAACGCCCACATTTCTCTAGCTATTCCCTTCCACAGGCCTTTTGGAATGTACCTTTTTCACCCCACAAGCATCTAACTAGCATCCCAAGATGGTTTTCAGTAAAAGTGCTGTAAAAATGTAAAAGTGCCTGGCTTTTCAGTCATTTTGTAAATATTATCGCTGATTAGTCACACCTGAGCTCGCGGCATGGTATATTTTTTACTATCTGAGAGAAATTCAGAAATAAAATAACTGTGTTATTAAATGTGGGGGGTTAACATCATTATATCTAAAGGTAAAAGCACTGTCTGAAATCACCTCAGAGGGATGTTGACTGAAAACAGCTGTCGGTTCAGCCAGTGGTTTAGGATGTTCTATTGCTTCGCTACTAAATAAATCCCCTTTCGCCCTGCACTGCCTCCAGCAAGCCCTTAGCCTTCCCCACTCTGTCTTCCCCACACTGTTTCTCTATTTTTCCTCATAATCTCAGCCCTGATTCTCTCTTTCCCATTCTTCTGAATGTTGAAGTCATGACCTTTGTGGTTTATAGGCCACAAGAGACTGAGCTAAATGTGTTAGCACAGAGTCAAAACAAGTAATAGCTGGCCAATTAAATTAATAATCCATATTGTTACAATGTTTAACCACGGCTGTTTCCTCAGTGGTCTGTTTAAATCACAGCCAAGTCCTGACCTATTAAAATGAATAACTGGAATTATGAGAAACTCCATTTAATAAACACAGCAAGGAACGCAACACAATTGGGTATGAAATATTTATTACCATTTTAAGCAGCAGCAGCTAGTTGAAATTTAAGACTGGATTAATGAAGGAGTTTTAATTTCTGGGTGAGAGTCGAAAACTTAAACCTGGAGCATTTCCTTGATTTCCTGGCACGGATGAGATTCGAGATGGGAGCACAAGATTCACAATTTCCCCTGTAGAGCTCTCTAGCCTCGCTCGCCTCAGGATGAGATCAAAGCAAGCAGGCTCCAGAGAAGTGGCTCAAGTGGCAGGGGAATAAGGGCTAGAGCACTAGACATGAGCCGTCTTGGATTTTAAAATTAAAACTCTTGCCAACTGCTATCCTATGGAGAGTGACGTTAATGGAAGGGCCGCTGCGGATCCACTGACGGCAACGTAGGTGCATACAATTTTTTGGATTATACGACAGCCACAAAAACCCTCTTCTCTCTGAAATGTGTCAGACCTCGAAACCATTTGTGGGAGAAAACATTTTAAACCAGTGATATTTCAATCAGTCCATCTATTCATTAAATCAAGAACCCTTCAAGAGACAGAGATTTGTATTCATGGTTCAATGCATTGTATGTCATTCTCCACCCAAAACAAAACAAAACAAAAAAACCCCACAAGTAAATTTCCTTTAAAATACAAGTGGAAATATTGTGAGGGTCTGAAAATGGGTGACAGTCCAGACTAGAATATTTTCCTTTGTTTCCTACTGCACTCGATGTAATACCGTTGAAAAGATTACTATTATGTAAAACCCAGTACAACAGAGCCATTACTAGGTACCACGTCAAGGAATTACGTCATAATCACTCTCTGCTGCACTCCCACCTGGCACATCATCCTGATAATGATGTATCTTTTCAGACATCTGGGCATTGGTTCCACACCACAAATTGGCACAATCCATCAGAAAGGCTGCGAAGCAGTAAATCACTACCCTAATTTGAGGAAATACAGAGTATTACCAGCGCTTCGGAAGGGTCTCATTTTAGTGCATGCTCTGACGACTTCAGGATCACTATGCGGGTTTTTTTTTTTCTTTTAAGTGTATTAGTCCCAGTGAAGGGTACCAGCTTGACATCAGGAGAGACTGAAGACTCCTGCTTAAACACAGAACAAATTCAGCATGGACAGAAGTGGGGCGAGTTACTCCATGCTGCGCCAATCATATGCTTTCCCCCTCGCCTGGAGGAACCATGCCTCAAGATAATTCAGTTCCCACACCCTTTTCGTCCCTCTGGTAAGATTGTCAAACACGTCACTTATGCAGGTAGGTTCTGGGACGTTCACTAGGGAGTCAATTACACCATAAAGCACTGAACAATATTCCTAGTGAGATCATTGGGTTGCGATAGCCAATTACTCATCTCACATGCACTATCTCTTAGGACTTTCTCTGATCTCCTTTCCTGTTCAAACTGTGTAAGACTGGTATGAGACATTTGGGTTGGAGTATGATATGATTGCTGCTCATCTTCAGCTCCTAGCTTTGCACTGAACACACAGTCTGCTGTTTCTCTGCTTTCCCACTCCCAGTTGAAATTAGGCCTGTCGTGCTGGGTGCTGTACAAACACTTATTAAGAGACAGCCCCTGCCTTACAGAGTTTATAAACCCACTAGGCAAGCTAGTCAAAGGGTCGGAGCAAGGAAGTCCAGTAGAATCCCTATTTTCTGAACTAATTGGCGATTGAGGAGTTCATAAGCTCAAAAAGTTCGTAAACTCGAACATCTACGAATGACAGAAGGTTTGGCGCATAAATTGCAGTCTGGTGCCCTGCACCCCTGTCTTCTGCTCCTTCAAACCACAAAAAGCGAAGGCACTGGACTGTGAAGGGCTGTAGCCTTGTTCTTCATCAGCATCACTTTTGTTATGGGATTATTATTTTTCCATTGGGAAAATTGGTTCATATACCTGGTTGTTCCTAAGATTAGTGTTTACAAAATGGAGGCTAAGCTGTATTATTTTCATGGTTTTACAGATGGGGACCTGAGAAAGTAGGTGACTTATCTGTGGTCACACATGGAGTAAATGGTAGAGTCTGGCACTGAACCCAGATTCTCTCACTCCTAGGCTGTGCCTTTACCCTAACTATTCATTACCTTAAAATACTGATGCTTCCCCCCCCCCCATTTCCCTTTTAACTCTTAACAGATTTTCAGTGCCTTGGATCTACAGTCCTGAAATATTTCCTCTTCTGAAAGAGTTAAACTGGTCCTTTGTAAATCCTCTTAGCAAGAGAAATCCTTTCCCAGCTGTCTCTTGCCCACTCACCCATCCACCTACCTTCTACAGATGGGTCAATATGGGAAGATGACCAGTCTTTTCATAATTGTAATAACCATTAACTGACTTGGTGCACCATTCATCTTAAGGCACTTTGCAAACTCATTCATGTAGATCCTGACCCAAAGCCCTTTCAAGTCAATGGAAGTCTTTCCACTGACTGGTGTGGGCTTTGGATCAGGCTTATGTGGAAGCCCTTTCACATGACACCAACACGCAGCCACAACTGGGGTGAAACGTTGCAGCTGTTTAACAGCATACAGCAACGCCACATAACAGTTTAGATGAGGGAAGGAAGAATGATCTATTCCAGCTGAAACAGCAAATAGAATGTTAGGCAGGCAGAACACAGCTGGAAATTGGCCAGAGTGCTAGGTTCAACAACTGCAGTCTTGTGAGAAGTAATCGGGTACGATAGTTTTATGGTACATCACATTTAAAAGATAACGTATAGTAGCTCCTACCACCGGCTTAACAGTTGGAAGAGATCTAATTTTCAAGTGAAGTCACCTCTCTATGCAATAAGTGATTTGTTATCCAAACTCAGTCTCTGCTAGTGGATCACGTATCAGTGAGGTGTTCTACTATGCCTATGTTTTATTAGGTCTGGCTTACGTTCGTTTATAAAGTTTAATTTCTCCTCCTTTTTATACAAGCTTGTATCAGTTGCCTGAGCATTTTTGTGTATGTGGCTGTCTTTTAAACTCTGTAAAACTTTATATTAAAGAAAAAAATTTAAAAGCTTCAAGCATGATCTCAAAATCAGACCTATCTTACAGTACTGTATTTTAATCTGCAGGGCTCTGAGAAAGAGCCAATTTTTTTTAAAAAAAACTTGTACATGGATCATGATTACATGTGTAGGTAAGTTTACTAGGCCCTCAATTATGCTAAACAGGCACTTACACATTTAAAAATAGATTGCCATTCCTCCAGACCAACCCACTTATTTAAGCAGGACCTTGATAGTGGATAATGAATTTTTGTGAAAAGCTTTGGGATGAAAGATGCAAGTGCAAAGTATCATTATTCTTGTTTTATTTCTGTGCTTTCCTTTGGACCTATAGTACCACTTTCTGGAAAGGAGTGTCATATGTTCCCACTGTTAACACAAAGATACCTGCCATGCGCTGTTGCTCTTACTCACTAGGGAAGAAGACATCTGCTCTATTCCATCCCATCTGGAAAGGCACAGGTACGAAGGTGTGATCTACACACATTAGCAGTCATCTCTACCAACCTGTGTTCCTGCTCCACAGCATCTTCCTGCCCCTACCTTTTCTGTTCCTATTTTTGCCCTGAATAGTTTTGGATGGTTGGAGGGTTGGTGTCAGCCTTCTTATTACCAATTTTATTGGATAATGTTATTTTATTTTGACCACTTTAACAGGAGCTGCAACTATTCTCCCAGCAGTGGCAGAATTTAGCCCCAAAGGTATTTAAGGTAACAATAGATGTTCCAGTTGGGGGCTGTCCAAATGGAATTAGGCCCCTTTGAAAACTGCAACCGCTACTCTGAACCATCACCTGTTGTAAACATCCCAATGCATGCAAGTGCCATTGATTACCTATTTTTAGGATATGCTGAATCTCCAGCTTTAGGCATACAACAATGATACATCTTCAGGAAAAGGGAGTATGCCGTGTAATGTTGATGTAATCTTTTGTACCTAAACAGTATGTAAGATATGGCATGAATAGGATGCGTATGTGTGAGAGAGATGTGTGTATCTATCACAGAAGTATTTCAGCCGTATAATCACCAGGTGTAACCAGGGCCAATGTCACAGCTGGTGTCACATGCACAATTCTGGCACTAGAAGCAAATTTTGGGTCAGGGAGTGGACATGCAACTCAATGGCAAGTTTTGAGTCAATGGTGAACTTGACTCCAAAAGTGGAAACCACTACACCCTATTAACTAAATGCTATCAGCATGTTCTTGCAACCTAGATTCACAGGTTACAGGAATCGTTTGAGAATATACTTAGTCCACCCAGATGCTTTGAATTGTAGGGACCTAAAATTATAGTTCTTTTTGCTATCTCTCCTCTTTGCGGTTGGTTTAATCTTTTTGGTTTTTTCCTCACTTTTTAGTCTTTGTTTTCCCCCCTCCCTGTGCTCTTCTTCTAATCTTCTTCCAGAAAAGGGGAGGACCGTAATTTAAAATTTTAAAATCCAGACATAAAATATAAGTGATTTTACCCATTTGAGTGAGTTTTTAAGACTCCCTTTTTTTTGCTTCTCTGACATCTGTGTTTCCTTATACTCCTTCCCAGGTCTCTCTGCCATGATAGCAATCCTATGTACCCAAAAGTAAAGTCATCTCCACACTAGCACTATAAATGGGTTGCATGTCCTGCTATGCAAATTTTAAGACAGGCTAGAAGCAAGTTAGAGAACTAAGTGTAACCAATTGGTCGGTTTGTTGTAGGTCCTCCTCTGCGCTTAATCCACAGAGAATATGAGTCGATTCCAGGCTCAGTGATAGAGGAGAGAATAAACCCTAATGGAAAAATTAGGTTAAAAAATGCAAAGCAGAATGTAGGCACATATAGATATAAACTATAGCGAGATATAAACTCATACAGAGAGAGGGTGAGAGGAATCTAGTGAAGAGAGATGAGGTAAAATGGAGTATTGAAAAACTAATACAACAGCACCATGAAAAATGGGACAGGAGAGGTCAAGAGAGAGACATTCTCATGAGAATACTTTACTAGCACTTAGCCTTTGTATTGCACATCATAGTCATTATCAAATTAAATCTTGCAACACACTAGTAGGTAACTGAGCATCACGATCCCATTTAATAAACAGCGACTCTGAGACCCAGTGAGATGAAAAGGGCTTCCCACAGCAAGTCAGTGGAAGAGCCAGGTTTAGAACATAAGACCTTTATATGTCCCATGTACCATGCCCATTTCTCCACCCCATGCTCCATCCGGGGAGCCATATAACTAACAAGGCTTTGGGGAGTATTCAGTCTTCCATTCAGCTGGAAATGAGGAGTGTACGGGGGGTGTCTTTCAGGGAAAATAAATGTGTGACCTCTGTCAAATTTTGTGCCTTTAAAATATAGTTTGAGAGCGTTTCACTAGGAGTTTGCCTATCCCAATACAGAGACTTCTTCATACACAGCATGGCACAGTAGGCACAGCATGGAGATGTAGCATCAAGCAAGGCTTTCCCTCAGATACAGTACTCTGGCCTTATCTACTCGCAGGGTGTTTTGAAAAAAAATTCCCACTGTCGTTAACACTGGATCAGCTCCATTAGTGTTAACCGAGTTGGGAACACAAGCTGACACTGGTGTTTCATGCACCCTATTGATTAGACCTATTCGGAGCGGGGCTAGATGTCATGCTGCCTACATCAGCGGTCACCAGGTGCTCATCTATGCTAAGACACCAAATATTAGCAACATCACTGGAGTGAAACAGTGTCGGAAATGGTGAGAAATTTCTCCTGTCTAGATAGAGATGCTGAGATCCCTTTGCAGTGTGGAAGTTGGCCCACATTAAGACTCGATCCAAAACCATTGAAGACAATAGAGAGACTCCCACTGACATCAGTGGGACCCATACAGATAAACAAGTAGTTTTGGTACTGCTTTCAAAACCTGTTTAGCTTTATGTGCTACAGATGGGGGATGAGTAATGTGGAAGCCTGAAATACGTCTTTGACTTTCAGGTTCCCCACCCTCCCTTCCCCCCGCAGCATGAAATTCATGGCAATGCAAAGTTCACCTGTTTTGATTTAGATACAAAATGTTTCAGAGTTCTAATTAGTGGCGGGGGTGGGGAATTGTTTGATGTTAATACATTTATGAATCTACTGAAAACATAAAAGGCAGGTAGCCCCCAAAAAAGAAAAATAAGAAACAACGGCAAACCCATAAGGAAAAATGCAATCAGAAATACATAACATATTGGGATTTAATTCTGCCTTTTAATTTGCCATTCTCCTTCCGATAATATAGAAGTTGTTTTTTAAATAGAAGTAATCTGAAATTCTATTTAATTTCCTCCAAAACAAGACAATATGGTTCACCAAATATAGCCTGACAAAGAAAAATAGGAATTTACTGAGCAAAGATCAAAGTGTGCAGCGCTCCACCTTAAATCCCTCCTGCCCTATTAGACCCCCCTCCACCTCCCGGCTTTAGTCGAGACACAGAAACAAATTTCTCTCACATCAATGATGCCTCCATAATCAATTTCAAATAGCCCTTTGCATAGGGATGCAAATCTTAGCTTTCTCTTAATAAAGCATTTTAGAAGATGGATGTACTGATCTGATATTATTAAACGAAAAGTGGTCTCTTTTTAATCTAGAGATGCAGGGGCGTTAGTAACAGAGTGCATCAAAGGCCTGGTCTCTTTCTCTTCCTAATTATCAATAGTGTTTTATAATCTTATTAATATTGATACACAGTATACTGAAGATCTGTTAACGTATAATGTATGTGGAGGATAATTAACGAGATCCGAGTCAGATCAATCGCCTATTTGACAGCAAACGGTGTGTGGCTTATAAATTATACATATGCTAGGTATGGCTAGAAATGTTTAAAGTTTCAGTCCAATCCTTCCAGTACAGCACTGGGGAAACTGATGAACTTAAAGGCACAGTCCCTAGCCTGTTAGGTTTATACTGTACACTCAGAGGAATAACTCTTATTTAAAAATCAAAGAGTTCCATTAACTGTCAAGATCTCATAGCAGCACAGAAAACACACCTTCCCCTTGTGAAGTGCTGCAAAACAAAAGGCAAAATCTTGTAAGAAAAAGGATGATTAATAAAAGTGATGTAATTTTCCTTTTGATTTCTGAGAGGAGGTAGCACGCAGGATGTTCCAAATGACAGAACTGATCCCACATCTTTGCACTGGCCTTTAACAAGGTTAGACTTGCTAGTGCAGTAAATACAAGTAATAATCCCAATTAATATTGCATGTTTTGGTAGGTGTGAGAGCATGAAAGGTTTCTGCAGATTACTGTACTCTCCCCAAAGCAGCCACTATGTGATGAGATGATGGGATGGAAATAAAACTTTCCTTTTTTTGTTGTTACAGAGCTGATGATAAGCATGGAGCTGAGATGAAAGGAGATGTCAAGTTTAACAAAAATAACATATTATTATTAATAATAATTTACCTCAGGGGTACAACCTAATGCAGTAATGACTGCTCAAGGCAGTGAAACTTCGGCAACATTGTGAAAAGGGTTCTGAATTTCCTCTGCTCTTCCACAGCAGATCTTGGGACAAACTCACGCACAACCCTGCGTGACATACCTAGATTGCATACCTATCCTCTGGAATGAAGCACGCCCCTAGTGCAGGAGTAGACAACCTATAGCACGCGAGCTGATTTTCAGTGGGACTCACACTGTCTGGGTCCTGGCACCAGTCTGGGGGGGCTCTGCATTTTAATTTAATTTTAAATGAAGCATCTTAAAAAAAATTAAAACCTTATTTACTTGACATACAACAATAGTTCAGTTCTATATTATAGACGCATAGAAAGAGATCTTCTAAAAACGTTAAAATGTATAACTGGCACGTGAAACCTTACATTAGAATGAATAAATGAAGACTCGGCACACCACTTCTGAAAGGTTGCCAACCCCCTCCCTAGTGTTTTATACAGGAGTCATGGGGTCAGATTAAGCATTAGAATGTGAGTTCCTTGCTGGGGCAAAGTGCCTATTGATGTCAATGGGAATTTGACCTGAATAAAGATATAGGAATTGCCATATTGGATCCAACCAGTGGTCCATCAAGTCTAGCATCCTGTCTCTAGCAGTGGCCAGTACCTGATGTTTCAGAGGGACTCGCAAGAACCCCACAGTAGGCAGATGTGGGGTAATCCCCTCTACCATTTTCCAAAGGTCCCACCCTAATAGTTAAAGAGTGCTTTAAACCCTGACATGTGAGGTTTGATCTCCTTTCTAGTATTCTCTTTGGTAGCATAAACCATTATAAGGTTATTCCTGTTAGCCATACAAACTTCTAATCCCTTTTGGAATGTTGCTAAACTATTGGCCTCAGTGACATCCATAACAGTGGGTGCAGGCATCAGAATATCTGCTGACAAAAAAATCTGAGTTTGTAAGAGCATAAGGTTTTAAATCCCAATGGCAATTCAATGCACTTTACACAGGCTACCTTAAAACCAGTTTACCCTGTTTACTTTTAATTACATTTTTTAAGTATGAATGTGTTTGTGTTAATGCAACCTTTGGCTACCTAACAGTGAAGAGAGTCAGCCTGGAATGTCCATCAGCAACAGTGCCAGGAAGCCAGTGAATGGTGGTATGACAAAGGACGCTCAGGTTTAATGAAGCATTCGCTGACACCTCCCTGATACTGCTGCTGCAAGGCCATTTCAATCATTCAAATTATTCGGTCCATCGGCAGTGCAGACGTTAAAATCTTTGCTCTATTGTGGCAGGTGGGGAAAATGAAGCAGGGTTAAAGTAAATTATTGAAATCATAATATGATGTACTGTTTCCCCTGAGTGTGTCAAGGGAACCAACGTGAATGAAGTGACACTCGCAACCACCACAGGGGGGATAAGGGGGTTTCAGCAATCGAGGTTTAGGTTGGACATTAGGAAAAACTTCCTAAGTGTCAAGGTGGTCAAGCACTGAATAAATGGCCTAGGGAGGTTGTGGAATCTCCATCACTGGGGATTTTTAAGAGCAGTTTGGACAAACACCAATCAGGGATGCTCAGATAATATTTAGTCCTGTCAGGAGTGCAGGAGACTGGACTAGATGACCTCTCACTGTCCCTTCCAGTCCTATGATTCTATCATTCTAAGACCAGAGTTTTCAATAATGGCCAAAATTTGCAAAACTAGACCCAACACACAAGGCACCTCAAATCAGTGGCCGCATTAATGCACGTGACTTCCCTACAGTCACACGGTCAGTGAGTGACTGAGACAGGAATACAGCCCAGGTCTCCTGACCCGTTAGTCTCGTGTTGTAACCACTGGAGTATGCTTCCTCTTCTCCTTTAACCGTTTTGTCTTTGCCTCATGCAGCTAATTCATGTCATGCCACTGGTAGTGCTACATCTAAACATGTTTATGACTGCTCAGATTAACAGGGAGCATTGCATTCTGGGACCAGTAGTCTTCATTGCTCACAACTTCACACTAAAGGTGAGAGCCGCCGCCACAACCTGTTCCATTTCTTAGCATTTAAGTATGGCCCCATGGCTCCTGGCAAGTTGCCAGTGTGACAGTGGATTCAGTAAAATTTAGGCATCTTGCTCTTCCCATTCCCTGGAGTCATCTATTCCCCACTTCCCTGTAACTCATCAAGTTTAATATGGGAGTCTGCAGAAGTCATTTTCATTTCCATATTACACTTACCTTTTGTTCCACTTTCTCCACACCATTTAGACTTGGTTAATAGTATTGAACTAGATGTCAGAATAATATTAAGCATTGGTCTCAGCTCTCTTGTGTTCACCAGGGAAGTGCTCTAATCATGACTCCTCACTAAATCTTTCGCTGATGAAAAGCGATTTATCCTCTTTGTCCCTTTTCAGATGTGGGCACATCTCCATGCTTGCGGGGACAATATTGCATTATCCTGCACCTTAGCCCACTAGAAAAGAAACTCAGCTTAGTTTTCAAACTTGGGGCCCTTACACTAAACAGCCAAGTATTCTTAAGTATCCTTATGTGCCCATTGTCAATTTGGCCATCTGTGTTTGAGCACTGGGGGCGCAAAGGGCAATGTTATGTTAAAGAAAACATTAAGGTTGAGATACAAACCAACCCGAGCAAGGAAAGGACGGGCTTAGGTTGTCCCATGGTGGGCTGTGTTTTCAGTGCCTGGAACGAACGCTCACTCTGTCCATGTGTGCCACAATGCTGAGGTGACAGCACTGTGTCCTGGGTAGACCGCCCAGAAGTGGCAGTGAAGTCTCTAGGCAGTGCTTGCTGGAGACTGCCAGCAAGGATGTGCTGTGGGCATCCATTTTTGGAAAGGTAACAGATAAATAGATAAATAGTCAAGAATCAGGTAGGAGGTAACAAGGTTAGTCCAATCAGGCTGAACCAGCTTGTTATCTCAAATCAGGGATGGTGAGGTAACAAGGTAACAAGCTGGTTCAGCCTGATTGGACTAACCTTGTTACCTCCTACCTAATTCTTGACTATTTATCTATACGTGCCTCTGGACACTTCCACTGCTTGCATCCGACGAAGTGGGTATTAGCCCACGAAAGCTTATGCTCCAATACTTTAGTTAGTCTTTAAGGTGCCACAGGACTCTTTGTTACCTCTGCTATTCCAGACTAACATGGCTACCTCTCTGATTCTTGACATTTTTGGAAAGGTAGTTTCATGACGGTGCTCTGGGGGAAAGTGTTTTTCTGAGCCCACAACCACCCCATCCCACATAAATTATAGCTGGCTCTAGCGCCATGCCCAGCCCCTTTTCCTGATTGTTGGGGGAGGGGGTGCAGGTGTCCAAGGCTGGGTAAGGTCACCTGTCACTAAAATACATGGACTATATCGCCCCTCCTCCCATGTGCCGTGTGGCCATTGATTTGGCAGAGCCAGAAGAGTTAGGGTGGGACATTTCTACCCCCGCTCTGCCTAGAAGGGGATGTTGAACATACACATACCCAGCAGCCAGATTTTCCTCGTGGAAATGAAACTGCTTGTAAAGCGTTTAAAGATTATACAAGGGGCTTGTAGCAACTGTGACTCCATAGCTATGGAAAATGCCTCAAGTAGCTACTGACCAACAGGGAAGAGATTTTAGGGCCAAGTAGGTCACCTGCAGAATTGCTTTTCTTCCCTGCCCTGCCCCTCCCTCTCTCCCATTTACCCTTCTTTTGTTTGCTCTAAACTGCTGCTTAATGCTCATTACCAGGTCATTAAATGGTAATGAGCGAAGAAAAGGAGGAGATTGAATGGAAGGAGACAGAGAGAAGAAAAGTGGGAGTGAAGAGGAGACAGGAGAGAGAAGGAAGATAGAGAGGGGAGAGCCATGTAAGCCTGGGCTGTACACAAAGTTGCACTGCTTTAACTGGATTTATGGGACTTGGAAAAGGAGTCAAGGTTAGGACAGTAGCTCACGTTAGCTAAACCCAATATAAACTGGGCCACTTTCCTAAGTCAAGACCAAACTTGGAGGTGCAATTTTAAACAGGTTTATTTAAGCTGGTGCAAATTTGTATGCAGACACTCTGAAATGGATAGCAGGGGACTGGATTTGATGACTCAGGAGATCCCTTCCAGTCCTATGTCCCTAAATCCAGTTTAACCCTGATTTATACTGGTTCAGCTTGTACCACTGGAGATAGCAGTTTTAGGTGAAAGCTGAATTGATGTAAGCCAGGTTGGATGTAACTGCAGGTTTACATCAGTATGACGAAAGCAGTTTTTAAACCAATGTAACAGTGCAATTTCTGCTTGCATCCGACGAAGTGGATATTAGCCCACGAAAGCTTATGCTTCAATACTTAAGTTAGTCTTTAAGGTGCCACAGGACTCTGTTACCTCTGCTATTCCAGACTAACACGGCTACCTCTCTGATTCAGTGCAATTTCTGTGTGTATACTTTCATTTGATTGTAATACTGTCCACCCAGGTTTTAATTTAAATCAGTTCATTTAGGTTAAACTGGTTCAACTGTCCTGTGTTAGACAAGCCCTTAGAGAATTTTCGTAAGCCTCTTAAAAAAAGTTTCCCTTCTCCAAAGAAACATCATTTTTTAATGTGAGAAGTTTAATTGGGAGTCGGTAATGCAGAGTTAAGCCCCATGGCGATATCCTACAATAAAATTAAACAGGTAGTTGGTTGGTTTTCAGATTTCAAAGTTTCCTGGAATCCTTGCACACAATTTCTTTACATCTCCTGAGGCTCAAGCAGGATACTTGCAAGTTAACCAAGCCCATACTTGTTTTTAGGGGTTTTTGGCCTCTCGTAGTCATTAGGTATGTCTACCCAGCATTTCGCTCCTAGCAGAAGTGAACATCCCAGCCGGGGTTGATAGACTTGGGCGAGTGGCACTCACACTCTAAAAACAGCTGTGCAGACAGCATTGGGAAGTTGCCACTTGGGCTCTGAAGCTGTCCAGGGAGAGTGGGCTTCAGACACCCAGCTCCTGCCTGAGCTGCAACTTCAAATCGCCGTTGGCACAGCTGTTTCTAGAGCATTAGCATGAGTCCCACAAGTCTGGGAGGCTTCTCCCAATTGGTCCAGTATGCTGTGTAGTCGATATATCCATTGGTGTTCAAACGGGGCTCAGGCTTCACGGAGAAGCGGCACATCTGTTTTTTCCTGGCTGTCCCCTTTCTTACAGTATTTTCCTGGCTGTCCCCTTCTTACAGCATTTCTGGCTCCACACGCTCTTGGTGGAATTACAAGTACTGGGCTCCTTCTTAAGGAGACACAATGTAATAATTTCAACTTGATAGACCACTGCTCTGACCTGGTAGGGCAAATACCGTGTGTTATTAGAATCCATCACCTTCCCTGGCATAATTTTAATAACTTCAGGAGCTTATTTATTAAGTGAGGCCAGGATTTTCAAAAGAGCTCAGCTCTGGGATAGCCACCAGAATGAAAGGGTAGATTTTCTAAAGTACTCACCTCATTGGGGGCTAAGTTCTTTTGGGGCCTGTCTGTGTCATAATGGGAACTTCTGAGTGCCGAACACTTTAAAACCTGATCCTTATTTAGGTGCCTAAAGGGAGGCTGTATGCAGTGTTATTGTATTTTGGTATATTGTATATTGTATATTGGTCCCATGATATTAAAGAGACTAGGGGGGTGAACTTGCCTTTCATTTGACCAACATCTGTTGGTGAGAAAGACAAGCTGTTGCACTTACACAATGAGCTGAACAGTTCTGAAAATCTGCTCCCTGTTGCGGGTGTTGAGCACTTGAAAACCAGGCCTGGAAGGCTTTTGAAAATCTGATCCTAATGGAGCAAAAGGAAGGGTATCAAGTCAGATGAGCCTCATCCCAACATTGGCCAGCTATGTTCATAGCGACATTGGGATTTTGTCCTTTTACGGGTGGCTGTGGATTTGAGGACAGATCAACTATTTATTCAGCCTGAGGCAGCCTGAGGCAGAATGAAATGGAATGGCCGTCATTCATTCTAAGCACCTCACCAGAACTTAGGATACAACTATCCAAAGTTGCCCTCCTTAGGCCTAAACTGCCGGAGTTCCACCCCACCAACAGAACGGGCAAATTTAAAATTAGAATAACCCTCCTTTTTGAACCCATTAGCACCCTTATAACTGCCACCCCCTTTTCAAACACCCGAGGGGAAACAGTGAGCTTTAAGCATATCCTGGAGGCCATCATATGTGTATGTTAATATGCAAACAATCCCTAGAACCTTTGCACTGTGCTAATCCACACACCCCATCATTAGCATACACAACCCAGACATCTCTTCCCCCCCCCCCTTTCAAGGCAAACATTATAATAGTCAGTGCCAAAGTGAGGTCACCTATGACTAAAACTTCATTACTCTCTTGGCATGTTCCCTAGAAAATATACTAGTCTATTATGACCATGGCTAATAACTGACAAAGTATGTTTACTAACAAATGCTACTGTCCCCCCAAAAAATACTTTGTTCATTTATTTGATATTTTAATTAATTCTATTTCTTACCAGCTATTTATTTGCAATGACTCATTTGGCCATTAGTGAATTTCTGCTGCTGCTGTGTGTGTGTGTGCGCACGCACATGTGGTTCACAAACAGTAAAATCTCACTAATGACCAACTGACTCATTGCAAATAGATATTTTTCATTTTCAAATTAGATAGTAAGCCATAAATAAATCATCTACACAGAAATGTACTTAACCACCATAAATACTCATGTGATAAATAATGTTACCATGTACCTTTGACTTCCTCCCTTACTTTTTATTCAGTAAGGTCTGATCCTGCTCCTATAATTCAATAGCAAAAGCCCCACTGTCTGTATTGATGCAGGTTTGAGCTTTAATTCATGCCCCCAGAATTTATTCAAAAGTTCTAAACCCCTGAGCTTCAAAAGCTGCCGTCCACCCATCACACCTGTCCGAAGCTCAAAGTTCACTCGTAGGTTGCTGGTAACTTTTCTATACATTAAAAACCAAGTTGTGGGATGGAATTTTCAAAAGCACCTAAATAATTTAGGCAGTTGGGGCCACACTGAATTCCAGTGGGACTTCTGCTTATAAGTCACATAGGTGCTTTTGAAGATCGGACCTCGTGGCTTTAAAGTCCAGTATCTTACACCTCGACAAGGCTAGGAATGGGAGCCTTATACCACTGAAAAGGAAGTGTTCAGAGGTGAAATTGTAGCTATGCTGAAGCCAAAGACAAAACTACACTTGACTGCAGTAGGCTAGGCTTTCATCCCAAGTGTCCAAATGGTTCACAGTGTTTCTGTAAGGTGTGTGACACATAAATATACAAAATGGTGGAGTGTGGCATGAGTGCTGATAAAGTCCTTATTTGATACGAGCTGCGTTGCTCACACCTAGCTTCACCACTTGTAAATTCAGTGCCAAACTCAAAGCCATGCTGCTAAAACCTATACCACAGCATCATGTGTTTCCTATATAGAGACACTACGTGTGTGGGGACAAGAGGCGAGGGATGAATTGTGGACCCTGTGATAAATCAAAGTTAGCACAGCATTTTGCAATTTATGATGCAGTTTATTGTCTTGCACTCTGCTGACTAATCAAGGCAGAGGTCTGGCCTACACGGCAAACTGATGTCATTATGACTATGTTGCTTGGGGGAGAGGTGAAAATCCACACCCCAGTGCGACGCTCTTATACTGACCTAACTCCTGGTTGATGGAAGGGCTTCTCCCATCAGAGCTACTACCTTTTGGGGAAGTGGATTACTGACACTGGCTAGAGAAGCTCTGCCATCTACGTAGGTAGCATCTTTACTAGGCACTAGAGCTGCGCAGCTCTGCAACACTGTAAGTGAAGACAAGCCCTAAGGCTCCTGTCCTGCAAACACTTAGCATGGGCTTATCTTTACTACTGTGAGTAGGCCCACTGAAGACAATGGCTGTAACTGCAGTCCTAAAACTAGTAGTCAAGAATCAGAGAGGTAGCCGTGTTAGTCTGGAATAGCAGAGGTAACAAAGTCCTGTGGCACCTTAGTCTTTAAGGTGCCACAGGACTTTGTTACCAAAACTAGTAGTGTGAGTAAGTGTTTGCAGGCCTAACATTTGCAAACCATCAAACAGCTTCAAACACCTCATTTCCTAACCGGCCTCCCAGAGACTGTCTCCTACTTTCCATCCCACATGGAATTTTCACAGCTCCCCCCTTAGCTGATGCCTAGATGAGGCAATATTTAGGCCTGACCCGCGATAGATTTAAGGTCCAATAGGCATGATCCTGCAGGGTTAGGAACAGGAGGTCTATGTTGTCAGAAAGGCAAGATACCTGACTTTCCAATGGGACCTGCAGCACTTGCTTCTAGATCCTGGAAAGGCTCAAAATTTTGGACCAAAAACCTATAGCAGTGTTATGCACAGTAAAATAATTTTAGGGTATTTTTAAGAGCCTTCTAAATTGCCTTTTTATAAAATTTATAAAATTGTAATGTTATTCTCCATCTAATGCCAATACAGTTGTACTTCTAGCCTAAGGCAACCCTGCTTTATGAGTGGAAAGAGATGTAAAAAAAGTCAATATTAACAACAACAAAAACCCAAACCCCTCTCTCCAGCATGTTGATGTGGCATAAGGCTTATTGACTCTTGTTTGGGATGACCAGTATAGCTTGGGAGTAAAGCAGTCATCCCAAACTCATGTCCACCAATAAATCCTTTTTACTGCACCAAACTCGGTGGGCTCAAACCTACAAAGTGCAGCGTGTGCTGGCTGTGATCCAGCAAAACACCTAAGCACGAGCTTAACTTTAAGCAGGTGAGTAGTCATTTTGAAAGCAGTGAGACCATTGCTTTACGTGCTTTGCTGGATTGGGTCCAGAGTGCTCAGCACCTTTCAGGACTGACCCTCTATATACAGGTCTACACATGATACACCAAGTGAGCCAGAAAAATTACTGCGTCATGTAAAAGAAATTGAAGCAAATATTTCCCTGTCTTGCCACACAGTTTGGCTCTGAAATACCACAGAATTCTACAAGCTCTGAATATCTATCTATATATATAAAAGTCAAATGGTGTATGTGTGCGTGTATGTATGCTGCCTTACTCCTTCCACACCGTTTGAGCTAGAGACTTGAAATTTGGTACAGTTATAGGCTTTAGGGTCCTAATCAGGGTAAGAATCAAAAAAGTTTCAAATCTCACCTCTTACACCCCCTAGGGGTGAAATTCTTTAAAGCCCGTTAACATCAGCTTGGCAGCAGGTTAACACCTGCTGTTCTCTGTGACATAGTTATGATGTAATAATACCCCCCTCCAACGGCCCCCGCACTTGCTCAGCTCTCTCCCCCCTCCAACGGCCCCTGCACTCACTCATCTCTCTCCCCCCTCCCCCCCTCCAACGGACCCCGCACTCGCTCAGCTCTCTCCCCCCTCCAACTGCCCCCTCACTCACTCAGCTCTCTCCCTCCCTCCCCCCCTCCAACAGACCCAAGCAACTCCGGGTATTTTTGCTAGTGGCTTATAAATTAATAAGAGTTCAATGAATCAACATTTGTCACAGGATGTAGAAAAATACATGGTTTACACAGAGAGAGAGAGAATTGATTACAATTCTGCAACCCATTTAGTTGATGCATGCCATCTTCTTTCCATATGAACTGTCCTCCTCATCAAATGTCATAATTCATAGCTTCTCCAGAACAGATCAAAAACCTGCACTGGTTTTTAGGTAAAAGTTTATGCTGATACGACAAAAGAGAGTCAGCGCTGGGAGAGCTCTTAAATGGCATTGTAAGAAAGGTCATATAAAGTTTTAATAGCAGTCAGAAATGCAAAAAAGGAGCTGATGTGCTAGAGTAAGGTGACTTGCTTTAACCTGTGATTTTTGGGGTGGGGGGATGAAGTTGAGTTTATAGGCTAGTGAGATCAGGATCCAGAGATGTTGCCAAGAAGTAACACTAAAACCTTTGCATTGTGTTAATAAACAACTCTCTTTGAAGCTAATAGTTTTTCTACAGTCTGTAAGCAGCAAGATAATATTCTACCTGACTGGACTGGCAAAAGTCCACTTTCCTTTTTATTCATTGTTTGAATGAGAGAACACCTGTTTAAATGAGCAAAGTGCTTTAAAACTATTTCTGCAACGTGTTTTGCTAAAAGGTGCTAAGACACAGAATCACAGTCTCTCATTTTGTACCATTCTGGATGCATTAGTGATAGAGCAGGTGACACATTTACTTCAGATTTTCTTTCTGGTCTCCTTTTTTTTTTTTTTTTAATGTTAGTTTGTTGTACACTGCCCTAAAGGTTTTCTTGGAAAAACTGGGTAACAAACAGCATGATTACTGAAAAGCAGAGGAGTATCTCTGGGCTACTAAACCATACAAAAACATCAAATAAGCAAACAAACAAAACACCTGAGGTTTTTCACATCATGCTGGAATTCCTCCCACCAGTAGTGTTGTACATATTCAAGACTCCAGTACCGCTTCTGGCTCTGATAACCGAGATGGAAACAGGCTTCCAAATGGGTTCTTCTCTTCCTGTAAGTACAGCTATGGCTGACTTCCTTTGTATTTCTGATGTAGTACAGTAGTACTCACTCGCTGTTTTACCAAATCCCATGGGTTTCTGCAGTTGTGGTTCAAATCTGGGTAACATTGGCTTAATCAGCAGTTCATTGTGTTACCTTGAACCAAGTGCTTCAGTTCATCCAGGTGTAAAATACGGGGTAATGGGTAAAATCCTGACTCCATTAAAGTCAATGGCAAATCTCCCACTAACTTCAATGAGTCCAGGATTTCACACAATATTCCTGGCCTATCACGTATTGTGAAGATTAATTAATCCCTGTGTGTAAAATGCTTTTAAGTCCTAACGTGTCAAAGCACAAGAGAGATTTAGCCAATAACTTTCATAGAACGCTGGTTCAGCTCCATGAGAATCTGCATTTCTGATATTGTTCCCCCTAATGGACATTCTTTCTCTCTTAACTGCTTGAGTGAGGCTGAATGTTCCTGGTATGTCCAAGTGGAAAGCACTCGGTGTGCTTCTCGATGTACCTTGTGCAGTACATCCTGATACTTCTCTGGAATGTTAATGGATGCACCTTGGCTCATGGACACAGTCTAGTACACCTGTTTTTAAAAGAACCACATTCAATGTACTTAGCACCGGATCATGTACTCTGCAATCAGGAGCCCAATGGGTTAGAAGTTGGAGCAATAGTCTGGAAATACCATCTCCCTAGAACCATGGTCATGGATGGTCTTCCCATCTCTTCATCCTTCCCAACTCAGAAATTCAGCCCAATGTAGTTTACTGAGGGTGGTCTCCTGAGTAAGTCTTGTCTGTTATGCAGGGGTATTAAAAATCCCATGGCTGCGTTCATAAATGTAAAGGTGTGTACCCAAATGTGCTTAGCCAAAATTTCCGATGTTTTGTAGGATGTTATCCTCTACCCTAGATGAGACTGCATTTCATTGGGACAATAGGTGTCTGGAAAATCATATATACCATCCCATGTTCAATATGTACGTACCTTCAGGATGATAGACCATATGTAAATATGAAGCACAGTTATATTATGGAAGTTTAATGCAAATGTTCTATTTGGTTATATAGGATGGGTCAGAATATGGTTCATAGTAGGAAGATGGATGCAGTTGATGCAAGTACATTCCAGGTTAATAGTGTGAACATCATTATTATCTGGTGGCCTGTTTAAACAGATTGGTGGTTTCACTCCATTTCCTAGTGGACACATCACAAAACTGCTACAGCAATTGATATGAAGTGGCAGCTTCACCAGAGAGGTGAGACAGAAATAAACCCAAGACTGAGCTACCCTCACACTCCTAGAAGTGTATCTCCAAGACAGGGTGGGGCACATTGGTGGGACAGTCTGGGGAAGCTGATTGCTCTGCTCTTACCACTAAATGGAGAGTTTTGTCTCTATTGGTCAGGTGTCAACCTGGCATCTTTTCCAAGCACGATAGTCACACACAGTGTTTGTATATTTAACACAAGCACTGTAGTGAGCATTCACTGCAGATGGAAGCTGAGCAGCTGTTCCTTGGTAGTGTCACCCAACCCTGTTGTATTTTTTTCTGAATTGACTTCTCTCTTATCACTAGTCTCTTAAGAGGTAGGTATTATTATTTTTAGTTACTGCTGTGTATGTGTTGCAGGGGGAAGATGGCTATATTTTAACCAATGAGTCCATTTGCTTTGATAAGTCTCTCCCACAAAGATACATTCTATGAAATCCTTCAGTCACAAGAAATAGAACCACTGATTGATTTGTATTCTCTAAGGCACCTTCTGGCTGAAACCAGTTGTACGTACCAAATGGCTGAGACGGCACTTGGGAAAGCATGGTTCTCTGAATGGCAGTAGAAGGAAAATGTTAATAAAGGGCAGTCCGCTGAACTGAGGTTAAATATTTTCATACTTCTCAACTAACCCAGAAATGTCCCTGAATTCTCATTAAAAAAAAAAGTCTTTCGTAATCTGATGTTTTACCTCATTAAAGAAGCACAATTTTGAGGATCAAGAAATATAATGTAGATGGGGGTGGGAGGCGGGGGAGAAGGTACCAGTGAGGCAGCTTTCTGAATCCTGATTCCTTCCTTTTTCTGAAGGTATTTTGTGCTTCAACCTTGATTTTATTTCTAAAAGCTTTTAACTGAAATGAGCGAACTTGAAAAAGTTTGGAACACCATTCTTTCCAGAGCTTTTAGTCACTCAGGGAATGCATATGCTGCAGCAGGCTTTAGGGTGTAGCCTAAATCTCTGCAATTGGCCATTGTCCACTCCTTCCTTCCCATCGTGATGTAGTTTGTGGGATGGTAGGAAGGAGCACAGGGACTGTTGTTCTGCAGGGGTGCAAGAGGTGACCTGTTCCTTCTTTTTTGCCCCCTCCTTTTAGTACCAGGCACAGTCTGGCCCTGAATGAACATCTGAAATGTTGGAGTCTTCAAAACTGGGCTTGAAATCTTACAAGAAGAGCCTTTCTCATCATATTTCAGCAATTCTTCCTCCAGGTCTAAGACCAGCCAGGTTGCAAGATATTGGGAAAGAAATTAAAATGAATAGCTGAAACTTTGTTTTAATCTCAACAAAAATTCAGTCTGAGTTTGTTCTGAGTTTTGAGCGATGGTCCAGGCTATTTATTATTTAGTCCAGACTGATCTTCTTAGGCCTAATTGGTAATAATTTATACTGGATATGGACCCAAGATACTGACTACATCCACGAAGGTTGTTGGTGGGAGTTCAGATCTGGAGAACTGGTTTAGCCTGTTGCAGTGTTAGCTGTCAGACGTGAAGTTCATCTGTAGCTAGGGTCACCCAATTGTATAGGGACAGTCTTGATTTTGGGGTCTTTTTCTTTATGGGCTCCTATTACCCCCCAATCCCTGTCCTGGTTTTTCATACTTGCTGTCTGGTCTGGTCATTCTATCTGTACCTGAACTTTCCCAAGGCTTGAGGATGTTTCATTCTGGCCTCTCTGATTTATGCACCTGGGAGTTCACAGGAATATTTTCTCTGTCACTGTTTCCCAAGGGAAGTGAATGGTAGAAACAGTATTGACTAAAACTGATTAAAAGTAAACTGAATAGAGCACTGGCATACATGAATTAGGGACAATCCTGCATTGGATGAAGGTCTAGACTGGAACAGAGATTCCCAATCTGTGGAGTATGATGCACTGGTAGACCAGAGAGATCTGGTGGTCTCATGACTAAGTGTGACACAGATGGCCTCTGTAGAAAGAGATGAACCATATCTATAAAGGGATGTCTACTGCATTGGCATCATTATATATCTTGGTTACAGATTATGTGCATTTAGGCAACGATTTTTATAAAAAGATTTCTGAAGTAAACTTTTTAAAAGCACCTATGTGACTTAGAAGCCCAAGCCATTGATTTGCGATGGCACTTTGGTACTTTTGTATCCCTCAGGCCATAGGTGCTTGAATGAGTGAACGGATTTTCCACGTGCTTGCCGTTCAATAGGTCCCACTGATCTCAGTTGCTCTGCACTTCTGAAAATCAGGTCAGCTATTCATATTAGGCTTTGATTTATGAAAATCTCTGCCTTGATCAGTTGGATAGATTCTAGACCTCCGAAAACTCCATCAAATCAATGTTGGTGGCCCTTCTTGTAGGGGAAGGTGTAATCCTAAATAGAGATCTACAAATCCTTGTGTTGGCTCAGTGCCTAAATGGTTTAACAAATTCAGCAGTAGAAGAGAATTAGTAGTGAATGGAAGGAACAATCTGACAAAATAAGCCATTAAAGTAAGTTTTGGGTGTCGTATGGATGCTCCTTATACTGCAGTTGCTGAATGTATACTCAATATTCATCTGCTTTTTGTTTCATCCAACAAAACATATGAAATTGGGTTACACTGATTCTCTTGATCTCTGATTCTTCCACAGTGTCAAAGATAATACACTAAACAAACTTACATGCAAGTGGTGTGATACATTGATCTTCTGTATACATTATCATTCATTAATGTACTCATTAATGTATTCCATCTGTCGCACACATTGTGTCATATTCTACACACCTTATTAAAAAAATAAAATAAAATCTGCCAGGTCGACAATCCTGAAGTCTTGTGTTTATCCGCTAAACAGATACAGCACTAATGTAGGCTTCCTGTTCCTGTCTTCTCCCTGACCTGAGAGGCCGTATGATGGACTAATAGGCTGGGAGTCGAAAGACCTGAGTTCTGTCATCAGCTCTGCTGCTGACCCACTGTGCGATCTTGGGCTTGTCCTTTCATCTCTCTGCGCCTCTGTTTCCCCTGCTACGCATTGTCTGTCTTGTCTGTTTAGCCTGTAAGTTATTTGGGGGACAGGGGTTCTCTGGCATCATGTGTTTGGACAATGCCTGGTGGTGTGTGAGCCCTGATCTCAGCTGAGGTCTCTACTATCTTTTTGCATTACTATAGAGCCTAATTAATAATAGGATGAGAGGAAAGCTCAGTTCCCAAACTCTTTTAGAGCTTAATGTTGTTGCTTTCTCTTGACCCTTGAGAAGGTGGAACTGAACGGAGACCAACAACTCATTTTAGATAGAGCCACCACTGAATCTGGCTGCATTTAAACCAGAGACCTAGAGCTGAAAGGCTCCGATGTCTCATTGCTACTTCACAGCAAGAGCATGTCTTGAGTCCACATATTAATGGAGGATGACCCAAAAGCTAGATCCTGCTCCGCTGTGGCTCTACCTATTCAAATCAAGTGTGTAAAGGTTTCCAGGGCTCTAAATAGCTGACAGTAAAGATCAGCCCTTGCATAGTATGGCCTTTAAATACTTAAATATGAAAAATAAATAAATGATCTGCAATTTAATAGCCAGGAAAGACAAAAGCAAGAGGATTATGGAATTTCTTTCCCCAGACACATTGTGCTGAACTGTATTGTTAGGCTTAAAATGAAGCGTTATGTTTGTGGAAGGCTTCGGAGAATGTTTTGACATAATGGGCTTTAAAGAGCCATTACTGCATGCAGTTGGTGCAGCATCACGGTCAGGAATTCATTTTTATGACTAGAAAAGCAATCTTTCGAAAGACCGCCTGGATGTGGTTACTTCCCTATCGAATGCTTTTCAGTGGCTGCCTAATGTGCACAGGGCAGGATTATCCAACTCACTAGACTTCCTTTCCAACCCAAACAATTCCATGAGTCTCAAGAAAGTCTATTTGGATAAGATCTTTCCGATTGTGACCCTACGAGGGGATAAGATACACAACAACGTCTTTTTAAAAAATCCAGTTATTTGAGAAGTTGTGGCTAAAAACCTTTTTCCCCAGTTCTTTAGGAATTTATAAACACCACCCAGTTTAGCCCTTCTTTGTCCAGCCAAATGGGTGAGTTAGCCATGAAAACCCTTTCAATCCTAATGAAAAGCCATTGTACTACCTTGGATTCTGTGCACCAAGCCTTTCAGACAGATGAATGTAGAAATAGCAAAAGACAGGAGACTTTTAGGGTCACAGTTTAAAAGGATCCTCAATCTGCCCTCTGATTTTTCTGCCCAGAAACAACAGCAGGTAATTAGATGGGGGAGATGACAAAAGGTATACATCCCACACCTATTTTGCGGGTGCTGTCATGCAATTAGGACTCTAGATGCTATCATTAGTACCTGGAATTAATTGTTCCCATGAATTTGTGCCCAGGGTTGATTGTCCGCATAAGCCCGCAAGAGCAGAATCAGTTTGCTGGGTGTATGGATACACCAGGAAAATCAACCTTGCCTGGACCTTACTCATTCTTTTCAAGATATCTTTTCCCACGCCATCTGTGCATGCTGGTCTATTGTCATTTCTCCCCCATAACAAAATCTTGCTATTGTTGGTGAAGAACCACCTTCTCTGCCACTCCTGCCATCCAGAAAAGCCTTCCTGTATCTTCTCCATCTCATTCATCTCTTTGGAAATTTGAGCTGGAGTTGGAAAAGTACTTTCCCTGCCTTTCTTATAAGTGCTAAAACTGAGGTCTGTAGACCTGGAGGTCTGTGACTCATTTCTTGATGGTCTATGGAGACCTGTTATGTCACATGGTGACATCTCCACCATCAATGGCCAGGCTTCCAGCTGCTTCTCTAGAAAGACGAGCTCCTTGTTGCAAACTTCTTCCCCCCAAAAGGACCAAATATTAAAATTAAAGAAATACATCCACATTTTTCAAATATTATTTTTCCGCTTAAGCAAGTGATATAGTTTGTCACAGGGATGTTGTATGACAGGGAACGGGAGATGCTCTCTGCAGCAGGGAATGAGAAATGATGGTCCATGCAAGCATGAATGGGAGGAGTGGTATTCATTGCAGAGGAGCGATTAAGCTGTGGTCCATGCTATGAAAATCTTCTGAGAACCCATAACCGTAATTATTCCCTCACTCTTTTATTTGTTATTAACTCTTTTCCTATAATACAGAGCACCGTGCTGGGTTGTTGGTTTTTGGTTTGTTTCTGTTTTTGCATTGCCATAGCTATTTTGTAAAGATGTCATACAAAATAAAGTAGCATTGTAATATAAAAATGTGCCCGGTTTGGCTAAAGAGGGAGCATTCCAAAGCATTTTGCCACTATAAACAGATACTTGCCCATTATTCAATGTTCACTTACATGATTGAGCTGGAAGGAACTTGTCAGAGAATCTAATCCAAAACTCACTACCAAGCATGATACTAAAATTAAATAATTGTGCTTTGAAGGGCATTGAATGGCATCATGTGCCCTAATTTTGAATGCCTGCCATTGTTCATCACTGGCATCGAACCCAGGTTAGAATGATGATATTCAAAATAAACCCATGTATAGTATTGGATACATGAGCTGGGAGAGAAATAAGCCATAACCCAGCAGACCAGAGCTAATCAATAAACTTTCTCCATGGGAAGGGGAAATAAGTATTGGACACTGTTGCTATGAGTCTGAATGGAGTCTCTCAGCCCAGCTTCCAGTTTATTTCTGTTTTTACAGCACACTTGAATAGGTTCATTAGAAGCCATTGCACAAATCATTCTATCCTGAAAACTAGCATTCTTGGGTCTTATAAATAAACAGGATGGATAAGGAAGCCAGGCCTTCACGTGTGACTTTGTTCTTGAAGAAGGTTAAATGAAGTGCATCCCTACCACTCTCCATCTCTCTCTCTCTTTTAATTTATATTTTTTATTTGAAGGTTGGAAGATTCCTCCCCCTCCGCCGCTGCATATCACACCACAACTGGCCATGAAGCTCAAAGAAAAAAACATCACATTACTCAGATGTTGGAAAGTAAGCAGACAGTCATCATTCAAGTCCTTAACATATCAATCCAGAATTGTATAATTCACATCCAGAGCTGCTACCAAGCCACAGGGGGTGTGACTTAATATGTTCCCCAAAGTCCACTATGTTATCCACATCCAGGAAGATGTCTGTGCCAAGGCTTTCTTGAATCAAAGCAATGTCCACCATTCCTTGACTGCAAGCCTTCTGAGATTCCCCCCCCCCCCCCCAGTTCCTGGCAAATAGATATCTGGCGCTAGTACATGCCAGATTGATGCACTGTACAACAGTTCCTTTAATAATATTCAAGTCTCCTAGTCCCAGAACACAAACATTCAGCAACTGCACAGATATCTATTGCCAATATTTCACTGATATATGAGAACACCTTCTTCCCTAAAAAACTATTCACCCTCTCCCTTCCAGACCCTGCAGTAAGGTTCTTTTTGCTTTCATATGGGACTAGAAAAAAGCTGATTCATTGTTAGTTTTTATCAAATTTAGAGAGAGAGAGAGATGAGTGTTACACCTGGGGCTAAATTATACAATATCTTTGAATACATATGGTCATATTTAGATATCCTACACATCTGTATTGCTGCCTCCAACATATACCGTCATTTGCTCCTAGCCCTACTTTTTGTATAGTATCATTTTCAACATCTGCTTTAAGATACCAAGGACATTATTGTGAAAAAAGGTTAACATGTATCTATTGCAAATAAAGCATTTTTCAGAACCCGAGAGCTGAAAATAAACTTCTCACTGTGGTTGGGTTTCTTATGAGGATAAATAGATAGGATTATAGTAAAAGATGTCAGTACTGTATAATACTTTTCATTTGCGCTATCATGCTATATTAATAACACTTTACATTTCAGTATTCAGTAGTTCTTTTCATCTTTGTATCTGAAAGCACTTAAGAGTTGTCTACACTTAAAACTGTAGTGCGTCTATGAAGACAATACCTACAGCGATGGGAGGGCTTCTTCCCGAGAGGTGGTAGCCAAGTCCATAGGAGAATTCTCCTATTGACCTAGTGCTATCCACACCAGGGCTAGGTTGATTTAATGGCAATGTTTTTCACACCCTTGAGCCACACACTTATGCCGACTTAATTTCCTAGTGTAGACCAGGCATCGCTTTAGTCACACAACCACCTTTTTGAAGTAATAGTGTCCCATTTTACAGATGTGGAAACAGAGGTACAGACAGGATAACTGACTTTCCAATGGACATGCAGGAAGTCATTGGCAGAGACGAGGAACTGAACCCTGGACTTCTAGCTTGAACTATTACACTTCCTAAATAGATATTTGCTTATGAAGGTGAACATTAGGAGTTATGAGCTGTAGACATTAGTAATGACATTAAGTAATTCTAGATGGTCACCCAAATAGAAAGTCAGTGTATGCCATATTACATACAGTCTGTATGCCCTCTTCAGAAATCTTTGGATATAATTTCTTTAGTACCATGAATTTTGAAAGTGTAACAGTTTTACTTTTTAAAGATGACCTGCAAAACAAAACAAAAAAGTAGTAGTAGTTTGTGTATTTCCCCCCTTTTTTATTATGTAGAAGGGAGGCTCAAAAGTTTTTGTTAAAGTTACTTTCTCTACTTATTTTATATCAGCACTTCACATCTTGTCTCATGGATGATTCTATTGTAACTAAATAATTAGTGAAACTATGACATCACAAAAAATGGGTGATCGAAAGCTGAGCAAGTGAGAATTGAAGGGAATGTTAGTCAGTTGTTAAAACCCTTTGGGTTTTGTTTGTTTTGATTAATACCTATTAAACTTCAGCCCCATAAATGTGTGGTTGAGATTACATCTTGGTTAAATATTCCAAATCACTGCCCCTCCATTTAAGGAGTGAGAGTTCACAATACACATTTCACTGTAAGTCTAAGGCTAAGGTTACACTACAGGAGTATAGCGCGTTTGGTTATAGCACGTCCCATATACAGCAATAGGTATTGCGCTAGAGCGTGTGCACACTTAGACCTGCCAGCGCTAAAGCATGGCCACATTTGTGGCGCTTCTGGCGGCACTGAGAGTAGCGCAATAGGGCAGGTATCCCACAGAGCACCTCTTCCCAATCTGGCACAGTGCCTTGTGGGAAGGGGGGCGTCACTTGCGGCCATTCTGCATGCGGTTCCAACTCCCTGTGATGCTTTGTGTCGTATCCCAGCAATCCCTGTGTTTCCGGCCACCTCGGGCGCCATCTCTCAACGGTTTCAGCAAGGCATGCGCGCTCAGTTGTCCGTTTTCCTGTGCCGTAATGGATCGCGAACTGCTGCAGAGCATGCTGGCGAGTGTTGCCCGCACAACTCTCTGCGCGGCGGAGTTCATTCTTGAAAGGGAACGTGACAGTAGTGATGAGTCTGGTGAGGAAGACGAGCTCGACCCGAGGAACAAATTGGACACTAAACTGCTCATCGCTTTAACGGACATGCTCACGACCGTGGAACGCCGCTTCTGGGCACGGGAAACGAGCACTGACTGGTGGGATCGCATCGTCTTGCAAGTGTGGGACGATGAGCAGTGGCTGCAAAACTTTCGCATGAGAAAAGCCACTTTCATGGGACTGTGTGCTGAACTCGCCCCCGTCCTGCAGCGCCAGGACACCAGATTGAGAGGTGCCATCCCGGTGGAGAAGCGGGTGGCTATAGCACTCTGGAAGCTGGCCATCCCAGACAGCTACTGATCGGTGGCCAACCACTTTGGGGTGGGGAAGTCGACCGTTGGAGTCGTGTTGATGGAAGTGTGCAAGGCCATTAATCGCCTCCTGCTACGAAAAATCGTGACTCTTGGTGACGTGCGTGACATCGTGGCTGGCTTTGAGCAGATGGGGTTCCCTAACTGTGGAGGGGTGATCGATGGGACCCATATACCTATTCTGGCCCCCTACCACCTAGCAGAACAGTACATTAACTGAAAGGGGTACTTCTCCATGGTTCTTCAGGCACTTGTGGATCACCGTGGGTGGTTCATTGACATTAATGCAGGCTGGTCGGGAAAGGTGCATGACGCATGCATCTTCCGCAACACCGGCCTGTTCAGGAAGCTGCAAGAAGGCACTTTTTTTCCAGACCACAGGATCCCCGTGGGGGAAGTGGAAATGCCCATTGTGATTCTTGGCGACCCCGCTTACCCTCTAATGCCCTGGCTCAGGAAACCCTACACGGGGTGCCTGGACAACAGCCAGGAAAGGTTCAACTACAGGCTGAGCCGCTGTCGAATGACTGTGGAGTGTGCCTTTGGGCGTCTTAAAGCCCGCTGGAGATGCCTTTATGGCAAGCTAGACTTGGCAGAGGGAAGTATATCCGCGGTTATTTCCGTGTGCTGTGCCCTACATAATCTCTGTGAGCGGAAGGGCGAAGCCTTCACTATGGCATGGACCTCGGAGGTTCAACAGCTGGAGGCCATGTATGCACAACCAGAGAGCAGGGCTATTAGAGGGGCCCAGCGGGAGGGTACAAGGATCAGGGAAGCCTTGAGGGAGCATTTTCTGGCTGAAAGCGAGTTCTAATGGGAATTGCAGAGGGAGGGAGCAGTCTGTTAATAGGATAAGGCGTTTGCTTTTCTGTACCTATTACACACTTTTCTGCACCAAAAACAGAAACCCATTTATTAAAAAGAATTCATTTATTGAACAGCTTTCTTATAATCTGAAATAAAAGTTGAAAAACATTAAAGTATGTGAGGGAGGAAGGGGTGTGAAATTGGGCTGAGGGAGGAAGGGGTGTGAAATGGGGTAGAGTCGCTGGGACAAGCACTGTTTCCCTGCCTTTCTATACTATTGTTTTGGGGGAGCGGCGGGCGTTAGTGGGAACTGCAGTCTGATAAGCATTCTCCCAACATTCTGTGTAGGTTTTTGTGCTGGAAGATATCTCTCTGTTGCGGGTGACGGAGCAAGACAGGGCGGGGATTTTAAGGAGATGTGGCTTCCGCCCAGGGCCATACGCGGCTTGCATCCGTGCAGCGATGCTGCCCCCACCGCTTTTAGAAGAGTGGCGTGGACTGGTGACCGTGGCCGGGACAGCGAACACCCTGGGGCTCCCGCGAAACCTCCACAGGCACATTGCAAGAGCTCTTATTGAGACCTTTGCAGAAATCACTGATGAGGATTACCGCGAGGTGATAGAGTACATCAATGCACTATTGCACACGTAGCCAAGCATGCAAGCATCCCTTTCCTTTCCACCCTCGCCCAAGCTGCCTGCCCTCCCAATAGAAAAGTTTCTGTACTTGCGCAAACCGGTGCTGCAGCCCCAGCACCTGCAGTCGCCAGACGCTGTGGCTCACTCTGGCTGCACTCTGGGGTTGAGAAGAGTTCCTGGCTGCATGTCTCCAGTGACTCCTCCGTGCCCTGGCTCGCTGCCGCGGACGCCTCCTCCTCCTCCTCGCCGTCCTACTGCTCCTTGCCGTCCAGCTCCTCTCCAGCCTCCTTTCCCCCCTCCCCCCACCTTCAGTGGTGGGCAGGGAAGAAGTGTCCTGGGTGGTCGCTGGAGTGCACGTTGGATCACCACCAAGGATCGCATCCAGAGCCCTGTAGAACTTGCAAAACACAGGGGCTGCCCCAGAGCGGCTGTTTGCGTCACGGGCTTTGCGATATGCAATCCTAAACTCCTTTACTTTTGCCTGGCACTGCAGAGTGTCCCGCTCATGCCCTCTGTCCCTCATGGCCCGTGATATCAGGGCATAGGTATCGTAATTCTTGCAGCTAGACTGCAGCTGAGACTGGACAGCCGCTTCCCCCCAACAACTGATGAGGTCCAGCAACTCATGATCGGACCACGCTGGAGATCGATTATTGCGAGGAGGCATGGCACGTGGAGTCATGGGTCAAGCAAAATGGTTACCGGAGGAGCACTCCACACCTGGCTGTAGCAAACAGGAAGGGGATTTTCAAATTTCCCTGGGAATTTAAAGGGAGGGTCTGACGTGTGGTCACCTGAGGACGTGACAGAAGAGTTTGAAATGATGGCCAGAGTGGCTCGAATGGGAATTATGGGCCAGGCTGGAAGAGGCTGGAGGCTCATTAAGGCACAATGGGTATTCACATTCGCACCGTTGCGCTATAGCGCTAGCGCAAAAGCCCTTCTTACCCTCAGAAAGGTGGTTTACCAGTAGCGCTTTAAACTGAGACTTATTGCGCAAAATGTGCCTTGCAAGTGTGTACAGTTAGAGATTTATAGCACTCCTGGAGGCTTTTTAGCGCTATAAAGCACCAGTTTAACCAAGCCCAAAGGGTTGGTCTACACTACCCTGCTAAATTGATCTAAATTACACAACTTCAGTTTTGTGAATTACGTACTGAAGTCAACGTAGTTAGATCAACTTACCGCGGTGGCTACAATGCGCTGTGTTGACGAGAGAGCATCTCCCATTGACTTCCCTTATGCTTCTTGGGAAGGTGGAGTACACAAATCGATGGAAGAGTGCTCTCCCATTGATTTAGCATGTCTTCACCAGACTCACTAAATCGACACTCACTGCATCAATTGCAGCAGTGCTAATCTACTGGTACGTGTGGACATGCCCTAAGTTAGGATAAACCTTTATTTTTAACTAGTTCTGAATCTCTAGCATAGACAAGGCAAAGTTGTGCATTAGTATGTGCTCGGTGGTCATGTTAAATTGTATTTTTTAATATGTACAAATTGCCTTCTCTGCTCTAATAAAACTAGCTGCCTTTTATATACCACTTTTCATCATAGATCTCAAAGCACTTTACAAAAGCGGTCAGTATTATTATCCCCATTTTACAGATGGGGAAACTGAGGCATAGGGCGGTGAAGTGACTGGCTCAAGATCACCCAGCAGCAGAGCCAGGAATAGAATCCAGGCTTTCTATGTCCCAGTCTAGTGCTTTGTCTGCTAGATAATACTAGACATTTAGAATGAATTAGATAGAATTAGATCCAAATAAAGATTCCCAAAGCATGCTCAGCGATCCCTTGTAGTCTACAGATCCCTCGTAGTCTACAGGATGGTCACACGATGCTTGGTATCCTTCTTGTTTACATCTTAGAGTAATAGAACTGATGGGAGGGAGAAAAAAAACATGAAGAGTTAAGAGATAAAGAGCAAACTAGTCTCCTAATGTTATTTTTCTATATATTCAACAGCTGTAGCTGCAACGGAAATATTATGTGATCTCAGATTGTAGGGGAGGTGGTTTTTATGTTTCTGAATAGGAGGGGAGGTAGGTTCCTGACACAGTTTTTCTATGGAGATGTCCTGCTTTTTGTTTAGGGCCATACATTTCTTGTTTGTGCACAGCACTTAATTGATGGCAGGGTTTACCAGGGCTGAGCCCCAGGGCTTGGCAGTTCGTAGCCCTGACACCTCTAGGCTTCCCACATCAGTTATGAATGTAAAAATATTGTGTGAGCCTCCCAACACCTAATTGCTTAAGCCCTGGTGTCTCTTTTGTTACAAAGTAAGCACTGCTTGTGCATCCCATTCCAGGATTAGGGCCCTTGAACAGGGATTATAGAGCCAGAAAATGTTGAAAGGGGAGAAACTACCTTGATGTGAACTTTACTCTGGAGATTGATTTTCCTGCCTTCTATTTTTCAATATGTATCTTTAATTTAAGGAAAAAAGAAACGGAGATAAATGGGACCCCATGATTTTTTGTGCCATGTTCAGGATGTCAGACAACTGGAGTGCAAAGGTACAGAGCTCTTTTGACTTTAGCATCCTGTTTCTTCTGAGGTTGGTCAAGTAAAGGAAGGTCTGTCCCCCCACCCAGAGCAGGATATGGTGACATTGCTGTTCACTCCAGTCCTCTTAACATGTGTCCATTACCTAAGATGTAACTTTCAGGTCCACCTCTTTGGTACCTTATTGTTCTAGGGTTCCTAATCCATAGAAAATAGGGCTCTGTACAGTCTTGGGAGTCAGCCTGCATGGATCCAGCTGTAGGATTGGTCCCATAGATTTTAAATTCCTCAGGGCAGCAACTGCATCTTCTGTGTGTTTATGTAGGGCCTAGCAACTATACATATACATCAGTAGTGTCCAGAAGCCCTAATTCTGTCTGGGGCCTCTGGATACTTTCATAGTACAAGATAACAAATAATTAGTAATAATTCTCAGTGGTACTCCTGATACGGGGTACTGCACTTATTACTTGGATAGCTCATTGTCACCTAATTGTACTACAGGAAGGTCTGTCCCTTACCTCCTGTCTGCTTATTTATGCCCTGAGGATACATAAAGGCTGGATGTGCCAGAGACAACAGCCAACCAGCAATGTGTCCAGTGCCACTCTTTTTGATATGCATAGGCTCAGATTCCCCATTGCAAGAGAAACCCCTGTCTGCAGATAAGTGGCAGCATACTTTACAAAGAAAGAGACGGCTCGGTTTCTTCTGCAGAGCTCTGTCTGTCTCACTCCTCAGCTGACCTGTGACCACTTGCATGTGCTCCAGAGCTCTTTGCCAAATGACAGAAAATGCACAGAAAGTCATAAGCTTCAGGAGCAAGTAGATGCCTACGAAAAGGCAAACACAGCCCTTTCCCAAGAATTATTCATTAGAAAGTGAGTCGATAAGAAATAGGAAAGGAGAAGGCTTCCTTACAAATAGGCTGGTCAAGTCTTTAAAACACTTTTAAGGGGGCCTTAAAAATATTTTTTGCTGAGCACCATATTTCTGTTGGATGCTTTAATTAGATCAATTATCAATTAATTAGATTGTAAAGCCTTTGTGGTGGGGGGGGGGGGAGGGGGCCTTGTTTCCATAAACAGCTGTTGGTATGATTATAAATATTATTAGTGATTCTTATCATTGAGAAAAGAAGGCTTTTGTTTGGAAACTTAAGGTGTTTTGCATGAGATGAAAATCCAGGGCCTTGATTATAGTCACCTCAACGACCTGTACACTTGTTGCTATGCTAGGGTTGTTAGTTCTCTGGTCCAGGCCTCATTCTAATTCTAATTATTATTATTAGTTGTTTGTATTACCACAGTGTCAGGAACCAGGCCTCCATTTTGCTAGGCCCTCTGCAGATACTGGCAGGAGTGCCTGCTGTCTGCAGTTGCCCCCTCAAGTCCCTACGGGGTATGGGAGGAAGGACTGCCTGGGGCTTACTGCCCCAGCATGTGGTGGGTGGGGGGAGACAAAAGGGGGGTTACATTCAGCCTGCTTCTTGCAGGATGTGCTATATATGCTTTCATTTCATGCCCTAAATCAAAACTAGTGTTGCTGCATTCTGCTAAACAGCTACCTCGTCACTTCTTATTATTTATATTATAATAGCACAGATTGAAATGGGGGAATCCATTCTACTATGCACTATCAAACATGTTGTATTTGAGTGATTTGTGATTATTCTTAGTTATTATGTGTACTGAAGGGGGATGTAGGAGGACCAGTTATGGACCATTGTGCTGGGTGCTGTACAAAACGGAACAAAAAGATGGTCCCTTCCCTAAAGAGCTGACTGTTTAAGTATAGACACGAGACAACAGATGGATACAGACAGACAGTGGAATGCAAGGAAAAAATGAGACAATATTGGTCAGTATTATAGGCACTGGTGTCAGCATACCAGCTGCTTAACTGTTGTCACATATGTATGTATAAATTTATTACATAGCAATTGCCAAACTACAGCAGACCAGTATTTAGTCAGTTATTTCTGTCTGGGATTTATATATTTGTGTGTATGTACATGTATGGATGTATCTACACACAAGTTCTTTGGGATTCCTGCAAAAGTAAACATATGCAATTACTATTTGAGTTCATTCGGTTTCAAAAATGTAGACATAAGTATACACACAATTAATTTAACCAAGCATCATTATAATAAAGGAACATGGATATTTCGTTGGCCACAAGGACTCCTTGTTGTTTTTGTTGATACAAACTAACATGGCTACTGCTCTGAAACATGGATATTACTGTTTTTCACTCATTTTCTTTCTTTTTCCTTTTTCCTTTTGCATTTGGAAACATTAGGCCAATTCTACCATAGATGGCTGAAAGACTGTATACACACTATATATCAGTGTTGCACAAATAAATCAAACTAAAGCAGACCAATTCTTGTAGACTGGCATTAGAGTAAGCATACCTTAAGAAAGTTCTTATTCAGACTTGGCTTCAGGCAATAAAACGTCATAGATGTATAACTCTGGTGAGTGAAATTTCTAGGGAGCAAATTAGGCTAAAAACATCTTCTAGAGACAGCTAGAAAGGAATCAGACACCACCCGAAAATAAGGCAAGTTATTCAGTAAATGTTTCATTTATTGGGATTCTTCCATTACTATTAGGGTTAAAAGACATGCTGTCAATAAAAATGGTACAGTTATGGAAGATTCTGTGTTTCAGGAACCTATTTCTTGTCAAACCCTCCCCCCCATAATACTTGATATCACCTCATGATAATGTGTGATTACACTCTGCATGCATATTCCTACCTATTAAGCATTTTATTTTTAGGTAAAATTATCTCTGTCAAAAACAAGATGCATATCTTTTAGGTACTAAAATCGAAATAATGTTTCTACTGCTCCATAGACATGACTTGTGAAACAGAACATGGATTTAAAGAAGTTAGTTCCCATAGCAGTAAGTAAAAGGTGTCTGGGTGTCTTATTTCCCAGTGTCCCTCTGACAAGCGGCGAAGTAAAGTGTATACCTGGGGATCAAACCACTAACAGGCTAGCCCATATGAAAGATAAAGCGAACAGCAAATCTCACAGTGGAACCATAACTTTGTTTTTTGGCATTTCCCCATTTTGTAGCTTCTTCATACTGCCACATCATTTTATTTTATTTTATATTATTTTTTTATTTTTTATTGGTCAGTGTTTTGATTACCTCAATCCTGTGGCATTGTAGCCTTGTCTGTCCTAGAAAAAATTCCCACCATTGCTAATGCTGATGCAGCTCCATCTGTGGCGACAATATTGCAAGCACAGACTCCAGGTAGCCACCACTGTTTGTAAGTTTCATCAACACCTGATCAATGTTTAAAACCTTATGACAGTGCAAACAAAGTTAGTGGTCAAAGATCACCTTTGAAACACCCAAAATTCCTCAAACCATAGATTAAAATCCTAGTATGGTCAACTCAAGTCCTTCTATGTTTCTGAGATAGAGAAGCAGAGTTCTGTGCTTGCAAGTCTACAGTGTAGGGGCTTTTGGAGAAGACCTCAGAGACAAAGGTCCTGTCCCACACGTGCGGCAGGTACACTACCCAGTCCAAATGGTGGTTAGCAGATCATATTTCTCTATTACCCTGTTTCCCCGAAAGTAAGACATCCCCCAAAAATAAGATGTACTTCCAGTTTTTCCTCTCGCTGTAATATAATGTAATGTAATTTTGGGAGCAAAAATTAATATAAGACACTGTCTTATTTTCGGGGAAACATGGTAGAGACATGACTTCTGTGGGATGTTAAAGATTCCAAATAATTTTTCATACAACTACAGGTTTACCCTGCTAGCCTAGGCCAAACGTTCCCATCTCCTATCTGTTGTGAAATGTGGATTGGGTGACACCCATAGGTGCTGAAACTAGGAGGGCGGGATGGTGCTGTCGCACCCGCTGACTTCAAGTGGTTTCCATCATATACAGGGTTACAGTTTGGTTCAGAATCAGAGAGATAGCCGTGTTAGTCGGCTCTCAGCACCCTCCACTATAAAAATTGGTCCTGCACTCCTGTTGGCACCCCCCACCCTGCTTTTCACCAGTGCGGTTTGTGGTGCATTGTCGAATCCTCTGGGTTGAAAGGCATTCTGTGAATGTAAATGGTGACATTATTCACTGTAAACGATACAAATTCCCTAATCTGACCTTGTCCTAGTTGTTTCACAATGCAAACCCAACATATGGTATACCAGGGGTCGGCACCCTTTCAGAAGTGGTGTGCCGAACATTCATTTATTCACTCAAATTTAAAGTTACACGTGCCAGTAAATCATTGTAACCTTTTTAGAAGATCTCCTTCTATAAGTCTATAATATATAACTAAACTATTGCATGTAAGTAAATAAGGTTTTTAAAATGTTTAAGAAGCTTCATTTAAAATGCAGAGTCCCCCAGACCGGTGACTGGGACCTGGGCAGTGTGAATTCCACTGAAAATCAGCTTGCATGCTGCCTTTGGCACGTGTGCCATAGGTTGCCTACCCCTTTGGTATACTGTGCCAAGACTGAGAGCTATGATGGTCTGACAAGCGGTGTCCAATAGAAATTTGATGCTAGCCACATTGCTAGTCATACTTGTCGTTTTGAATTTTTCTCATTAGCCACATTTTAAAAAATCCACCGTAGCCACAATTCAATAGCCTATTAGCCACATGTGGCTAGTGGCAAATGTATTAGACACCGCTGGTCTAGAAGATAGTCACTTGTTCTGGGATCTACACCATATGACAATCTTGCCAGGAAAACTGATGTCTATGGAAGGCCAAACTCTTAGCACTTGCCTTTGACACACCACCTGTTACTTCAAATTGGGTATCAAAACAATAAATCATATGTTTCACACAATGGATTAGCTTGACTTTTTTTTCTGAATATTATATTACTTTGGCTGTTGCAAGTTTTTTATCCAGGATACTCTCCAGCTAACAGGTGCTATTGACCCTTTGAGGGCTCATTCCAGCAAAGGCATTTGTATAGTTGGAACTATTCAAATTGGAAACCAGGAAATAAATAAGATATAATGCATATGCTACGATGAATAACTTTATTAAATAATGACATTCGAATGAATAATGCCAACACTGTGACTTGCTACTGATTTTTTAAATGCAGAATAAGCAGGGGGTCAATTAGAAAAATGCATAGGGTTAATCACTAAAGCCCCAAACCTGTAATGAACTCTACATGAGCAAATCCCTGTACCTGCACAGAGTCGTTGGGGTTCTGTGCCCAGCCGTGTGCGTATAGTGGGGAATATATTCCAGGATTGGGAACTAACTCTTGCATCAGGAGCCTAGGGTCAGCCTTTGCACGTGGGTTCCCAGTGCAGAATAAGGGCCTAACAAGATCTTAACAACCGCTTGCAGATGTCCATAGTGTTACTTACATGAGTAATCCATGAGTAACATTATTCACATGCATAACTGTTTTCCAGGATCAGGGCCTTCATTTGTTAGCTCTCTGGGGGCAGGGATTCTCCTTCTATATCTTGAAAAAAACAACCACATTTCTGATGCTAAACAAGTAATGGAACTAATTACAGTGCAAATTTGTTAGGGAAGCATGTTTGCTAAAAATCTATACCAGATCATAAAAATCCCTTTAAAAAAGCTTATTTTTTGTTCAATTGGATCCAATTATAACACATGGTCCTATAAAGTAAGGATGAGTTCAGCATGTTTGGTATTTCTAATCTCATATCACACCAGAATTTAAAATAATTAAAAAATCAAAAGGCAGACAAAATTGAGTGTATTTGTTACTGTGTCACTCTGCAAGTAAACAGCTTGCAAAATGTAGCCATTACATAGCCAGGGATAATTGGGAAGTGTGTGTCCAACCATAGCTATTTTGCAAAATGTCTAAAAGTAAAAAAAGCAAGTTAGTCAAAAGACCATAAGAAAAAGAAACTGTTAAATCCATTTGTACATTGATTTAACAGTGAAGTATTTCATTCTTCATGTTTTTACTTGGTGTCTTGCAATAATCCCTTTTCTGTCTCCATACTCCCACTTAGACATTGTTCAGAGACTTATTTATTTATGAAGTCTGAAGGTTAGTCCCTACCTGCTGAGACTAATTAGCCCTGTTCTTTGTGTCCTATGCAATCCTGTCTGATTAAATGTACACATTTGTTTTACTTCTTTTCATGCTTCCTTTCACTCTATTTCTGCTTTACTGATTAATATTAAAGTTGTAAGTTGCAGTGATTTTTTTTATTTCTATTTTGTCTGCATCTTTCCCTTTAGTATGCAAATTTCTATGTGAACTTTTTAATGCCTGAGAATTTGTGTTAGCCTTGTCGATCTCAGTATTATTTTTATTATTCTTTTTAGAGAAGGCAGTTTAGCTGAAATCCCCCCAACTCTCTAAATATTGCATGACAAATTGACTTTGTTTTGGATACCCTATGTGCTGAATGGCCCTTAGTAGGAGCAGCAGGTTAGATTTCTTGGGGAATGTTTGGATTATTTAGTACAGCCTGTCCCCTGGCTTTCTAACACCATTTCCATTAGGCAATTTACTAATGCCCATTGAATTTACTGTCTCTGTGCCCCCCTCTCTCCTTTGTCCCTTGTCCATGTTAAAGTTTCCCATTGACTCATCCATTGTTATAATTTGTCATTGCTAGAAGATCAATTTGTTTTCCTCTTCTCTTCAGCACATTATATTCGGGTACCAGATGTCATTTCTTGCATCTGCATTATTTCGCTCCCTATTTTGTTGCTGTGCAGAGCCTGCTCTCTGGGCAGTGACTTAAAAAAAACCCCAACCCTGCTGCCTCAAATCCTTGAACTGAATACCCTTTCGTTATGTCTTGCGCGGTCAATTACTCTCCCCACCCCCCAATAATCTACATTTGGTAACTCATTTGCTGGCTGGTTTTGGGACCATTCAGCTGGCCCTATTTATTCCAGTGGCTATGTCACTTAGTTTAATGATCCTGTTGTGATGCTTACAACGCCAACACACAAAAACTTTTCACCTCTCAAGTCACAGAGTCCTGGCTCTCCCTCCTCTCTGGATAATTAACGTATCAATCACATTCCTGTTCCTCCAATTTTTTCTCCATTAAGGTAAAAATAATAATATGCCTTACTCCAAAAATCCTTTTGGCGATATCTACTCCCCAAAGAGTTATCTTGCACCTTTTAATCTCGTAGGGTTATAACAACAAATAATAATAATACATGCAAAAAGAAAACGCTGGGTAAGAAAAAGCGTTTATCACATGATTATTTTAGTTTTTTACCTACAACGACTGGCACTAAAAAAATCTTAACGGTTTATAAAAGCAAACCAAAAAAAAACAACAAAGAAAAAAACTCTAACCACACACAATAAAATGCCACAGAAAATCTTTGAGAAATTGCATTTTCCCCCATGCATACAAATGTATATATTTAATCTCTGCTCTATAAAAGTTACTGCTTTGCAAACAGCCGACACAATGGTAGGCATCTTTTCCTAACTCATATATATAATATTTATATATCATATTTTTCCTTCTTGTGCAAATGCACTTCTGAAGTACAGTGCAATTTTCTCTTCTCCCCCCTGCATGTGTTTTGTTTTTCTTTGGGTCATTCCCTTGCATTCCCTCCTCCCCCTCCATTGTCTCCCTTCAATCCATTCCCTTTTTTTCCTAACATTCACTAAACTCTCTGGCTCTTGCCAAAAAGGATCATTGTTAGTTTCTCCACTTCCCCCACCCTCTTCTTTCTTCCTTCTCTCTCCCTCTCCCCTCGCTCATTCCCCAAACCTGTTTATTTATGCACACGTCACCGGGGGAGCCCCCGCCCCCTCCTGCATCTCATTAAGTGCCTAGTGTGTTTCTCTCTCCCTGTCAATAATCCCGGATCCCAGACTTCTCCGTTCCTCCGGATTTCGATCCCCCTTTTTCTATCTGTCAATCAGCGCCGCCTTTGAACTGAAAAGCTCTGGTCTAACTTCAACTCACTCAAATCCGAGCGGCACGGGCTCCCTATATCCGCGGCGTCTCCCCCCCTCGCCAGCTGACTTGTTGTTGGGTTTGTTTGTATTTTTTTATATTAAAAACCCCCCATTTCCCCTCCCCCTCTATTTTTTTTAATTATTATTCTCACCCTGGGTGGGGGGTTTTTGTGCGCCCTTTGCACGTTGATCAGCTCCCTGGAAGGAAGGAAGAAAGAGAGAGAGAGGGGGGAAAGAACCCAGAAGAAGGAGCCGAAGAAACCCAAAGTCACTGGTGCAAAGAGAAAAGGAAAGACATTTCCCTCCCCTCCTCCTCCTCCTTCTTTTTCCCCTCCCCAGGAGGAAAGAGAGAAGAAGAAGAAGAAGAAGAAGAAAAGCAAGAAATCCCGTCACCTTGGACTTTTTTTTCCCCCGCTGCAAACTTTTACCTTTCTTTTTCCCCCTTCCCCCCCCCTTTCCCTTTTTGCAAAATTGCTGCTGGTGGGGTGAGCCGGGAGGAAAATGCCGCAGCTGAACGGCGGTGGAGGGGACGATTTGGGGGCCAACGATGAACTGATCTCTTTCAAAGACGAAGGGGAGCAGGAGGAGAAGATCTCCGACAACTCCTCGGCGGAGCGGGATTTAGCGGATGTCAAGTCCTCCCTGGTCAATGAATCAGAAACGAATCAAAACAGCTCCTCAGACTCGGAGGTAAGGAGAGGGACCCCCCAAAAATCCCCCCCTTTGGCTTAGGGGGCAGGCGGAGGTGGGGGGCAGAGGGGAGTTGTGCTGTGCAACTGTGTTAGGGGCTAAGCCTCAGACACAACTTGGGGGGGGGGTGTTGCAATGTGGCTACAATGTTTGGCTTTAAGTTTCCTCCATTGCTCAAACTTGTAACTCTGTTTCTCTCTCTCTTCCCCCCCCCCCATCCACCTTTTTTGTGTGTCCCCCAATAATATTTCCCCAACCCCCCTCCCCCTCCCAGGCGGAGAGGAGGCCTCCTCCTAGGTCCGAAACTTTCAGAGATAAATCGAGGGAAAGTTTAGAAGAAGGTGAGTACCACGACCCCCCCCCCAAAGCGAGAAGCCCCCCCCCCCAAGCTCTGCGGGGCGACCTGCCCGAGCAAGCCCAGGGCTGCGCGCTGCTGCGCCGGCCGCGCAACTTTGCCTGGGGAGGGGGGCACTTTCTAAACAAAGTTCCCCCCCCTCTCGTTTTATCCCCCCTTTTACACCCCTTCTCTCTCTTTCTGCCCCGCCATGTTAGCTGCGAAAAGGCAAGATGGAGGGTTGTTTAAGGGCCCACCATACCCTGGTTATCCTTTTATAATGATCCCCGACCTGACCAGCCCGTACCTCCCCAACGGATCGCTCTCTCCAACTGCAAGAACAGTAAGTGGCGCATATACATCTCTATTTATGAAAGGATCGTCCACTGCTGGGATTGTGCATTTCCTTCCCCCCCCCCCCAAGCCCCCGCTGCCTCCTGCATGCCCCCCCCTCCTGCTCAGAAACTTTCCAAACTTTCATGGCTTTTGCAGGATTTGTTTACACTTCGCCATATTTTTTTTTTTGGCTTTTTTTTTTTTTTTTTTACTTTCAGTTTTGCGGGTGGGTCTGTTCACCTCTCGTTTTCCCCTGCTTCTTCTCAACGAAAAATAAAACGGGTCCCAGGCTGGGTTTTGGTTTCTTTTCTCCTCCGCTGAATCGCAAATCTGATTCTACAAAACTCTTTTATTTTCCATGGTGAATGATCTGGTTTCTTCAGCCCTCTTCAGTGGCGTCTTGGTCTCTTCCCCCCTCCCTTTTTTTAACCTCCCCCTTAACCCTTTCCTTGCTGCACCAGCTCTCCAACTTACTGATGTACTGTATTACAGTCACCAAGTTATATAGTTTCTCTCTTATCCTGTTTTGTAAAGACTAGAAACTTTTTTTCAAATGCCATTGCAAGTTGTCTGGCCTTTTCACTTTGGTTCAGCAATTTTCTCTCTCTCTCTCTGTTTATGGCAAGTTCTTTTACACTTTTTTTTTTTTGGTTGGGGGTGGGTTATTGACATTTAACTGCAAACTCACGTGCGTGATTCTTTTAAACTGAACAAACCTTGATGAGGGAGATGAATCCATCTCTTTAACACTCACAGCAAAAGCCCATCTTTACTCCCCAGCTAAACACACAGCTCTTATTTTGCAAGGGGAGAAAGACTTGAAGGAGTTCTTTCTTCATTTGTGTGTGGCTAAGCTGAGTCCTGAAAGGAGTTAGAGCAGAGCCCAGACCGGGATTGATACAATAAACAGAAACTGACTTTAAAAAAAATGAATAAATTCAACAAGCTCCCCACTTGGAAGTGCATTTTAAAAATAATAATCTTCCTGAAAATATATGTGAGTGTGTGAATCAAGGGTCAGACTTCCTGGGTAAAAGCGTATGTGTGTATTGAGGAGGAGGGAAGTTCAGATAGTGGGGTTCTATTAAACTTTGCGGTGTGATGGGGGTGATAGGTTTGACTGTTGCTGCTGTTTCTCCTTTGATGTCTTGTAGTGTCACTAACTGCCGTATGCCCCTATCTAAACACATCAGTATGCCCCTATATAGACACATCAAGACTAATTTTTTTTAAAGGAGGGTTTTTTAATTATGAACGGTAAACCCATGGGGAGTACCAGATGCTAAGAAGTGTTTGTTTACACTTGCCCAGCGTTGTCATTTTTGCATTCTTTAGGTGTTTTTATATCTGGAGGATCCCTCACCATCACCATGTATCTATTTACACGTTATTTGTAACATGAGAGAGCAATTTGAAATAACAGATCTACTGTTCAGTAGATGTTGAATCTGTGCTAATGGTTTAAGTCTTGGACGATTCCAGTTTATCAGATCTACAAGTGTTTCAAAGCATTAAAATATTAAACGTCAGGTCAGGCTTCTTTTCACTCAGTAAAGTGGCTGTAGCAACCTAGATGAGTAAATATAGAGGGATAGAAATATGAAAAAAATATTTTACTAGTTTGGCATCTGTTTAAGGATGTGGTAGTGTTTTGGTTATTTTATTATGGTTATTATCTTGTAAGGCTGCTTTTCAAACGCCATGATTTCTAAGACAGTGGAAGAGGGTGACTAGTTTGTAATTTTAATGATTGGGGAGGGGAAAAGCATGGGCTGAATGCATTATATTTTTCTTCAAATATGGTTATGTATGTATTTTGTGTGTGCATGGCTTTTTTTAAAAAAAATTCAAATTCTGTAAGCGTTAGGTTCAAGATCTCAGAGTATTCTTCCCAAATTACTTTATTCCAAATAGTTTTATATTTCAGTTTTTAAAAACTCAAAATGCATTTTCGTATTCCAAGAATGGTTAGCTTAATTGTGGGGTATCAGTTATTATTTGTCTTGTGATTTTTTTTCAAAAATATTTTTGTTACAACAGACATAATTCCTTATTACATTTGCCATCTTCTTTTTTCTCGTTAGAACCTAAAGATGTGGATCATTTAGTAGTTACCTTTAATGGAAATATCCCTCCCCTTCTCCCTACATTTAATAAAGGCCTTCATGAGAATGTTCTATTTGTATGAATTCAAGGTATTGTATAAAAGATTACATGTTATTTTATTGTTGACATAGCAGGTGGCCTTGTAGTGTGTTATCAGATGGATTCTAAAAGGGATATTTCCACTCTCAATAGGCAATTTTATTATTTGCACATCAGGAACCACAAACCTTTTCATATCTTAACCTTTTTTCTCTCACATTCTGTATGTCTCAGTGTTTGCTTACCACTTAATTATGGGCTGAAAAAATTAAAGTTATGCATTTAGGCCTGAAAGCAAAATAATTTAAAGATTATGCATGATAGATATTGTCTGACATACTGTATGTTCTAGGTGTATTCTTGACATCTACTAAACCAGCTTTGCATCCCAAGCCAGTTAGATTTTTAGTTTTAAATGCAAGTTGGAAATGTATAGAAAATTGTGCATAGTTATTATTTAATAGATGTCTACACGATACCCTGTCCTTTAAATTTTCAGAGAGTATAAGGCTAAAAAGATGATGTAGTTGTGTAGCATATTTTTTTTCCTTTTCTGTTGCTGCTGTTGCGGTTTGTTTGCTAATTTTGGGTTAGCAGAATTTTTGTTAATTGTAAGTGTATCTGAAGCTGTCTATTGTTCAAGAGCAAACTCCTAAGAACACTGATTTCTTCTTTTCTATTTTAAGAATGTAAAGAATTATGAAGTATCATTAAATCTGCTTATGATGAATAATACATTATCTCAAGAATAAGGCTTTAATTGTTGAAGACTCCATAAAGCTTGATAGTAATAATTTTATTTTAAAATGACAAAGATTTTTCTGTATAATGTTAATTTTGTCTTTGATAGAGTAATGTGGATGGCTTTTAAGAATACAGATACGCATTAAGGAGAGATCTAGTCAAATAGAAATGAAGTAATGTATCTGAGAATCTCTGTCTCATACTTGAAGAGGGACTGTGGTAGCTGGCTATTAGGAATAATAAAGGAAATTGTTTTCATTTCAAAGTTTAAAAACAGAGAAGTTGTGTTTAATTTGAATCCTGCATTTAGTGTTTTAGTTAATGTTTTTAACCAGCACAGATAAATATTTTGTTAAGAATATTTACCAGCAGATTTTTCATATTTTTATCAGTGCTGTTCCATCTTCCTTTGCCCTAAATTGTTTGCTTTCCAAGTGAGAGATTTGTTACTAGATTGCACAAGGTAGCATCTTCTGTTCGTTTCTGAATTTTGAATGCTTGGAACAGCAAAATATGAGAGCAGCTCATTCACTAAGGTTTTATATTCAGTAAAGGAAACTTTAAAAAAAAAACAGACTTTGAACATGGAAGTTTTCCTTTATCTACTGAATCAAACATAATCCTTTCTAATACAAAAGAGGTAGACACTGAAGTGTGAAGGGTTAATGGTGGTCCTTTTTCCCCCCCTTGAATTGTTTTGACAACACTTTTCAAAGTGTGACATTCCAAGCCCCCTGCAATACAATGTAATATTACTGTAATTACACAGGTCATTACATTTTAAATAGAGAACAATAAAATGCTTATCGGTACTGAGAAAGAACAGGTGTTCTTGCCCTTCTTTTGGTATTTATGCTAATTGTTTTTCATCTCCTTCAGAAATATTTATGGCTAGGCATGTTAAGATTTCAGTTTCGATATGACGGTATTAATTCTGTCCTAATCTTAATGGTCGAGGTTTAATGTCTGCAATATGGATTATGGTATTAACATCCACCAACTAGTTTAATAATGTAGATATAACTTAATATGTCAGCACTTCGTGCTCTATGATACTTAGCATTCAGTGATGTGTGTTATTCTCTCTCTCTCTTTTTTTTAATGGACATGTTTTTAATAACATTTCTGGAATTGTGTGGAAACATGCTGTTATATAAGAATTGATAGCCCTGTGGTATAAATTGGTTGGAACGTTCAATATGAAACTTCTGAATGCTTAAGTAGGTAGATGGCTAATTCTGCAGCAGAGTGAATCGGTGGTGGTGGTGTACAATGATAAATAGCCTGGATTCTGTTAATTTTTTTCCCTTAAAGAATCGGAATGTCCCTGATATGATTTCATTTGAGAGAAAATGCAGCATTAGCTGGTCAGCCAGCTTCTCTCTGAAGGGGCTATGAAAAATAGTTATAGCACAGTTTCATGTTTCTGGGAGCTTGCAAAACAATATAATGCAGTACTGTTACTTGAGTGTACAGGATAATTGCAGTACTGCACTTCATTAAAAATAATATTTGCTTTGGAAATTGAACATTTTAATAGGTGCACCAGTGGCTGATCTGTACTTGAAAAATTACAGTATATGCCTTTCCAGGTTTTGAATGTATTCATACATTACTAGTAGTGGATTTTTTTTCTATTTTCTCTCTGTTTTTTATTTTGCTATTTGTTTTCTTCAAACACAAAAATACATATATGTTAGTCAGTGAAAAAATATGGTGCAGCTTTCACTGAAGATTGTAAAGCAGAGTTCAGGTAAAAATGTTTTACATTTGTCAGATTTTCATGACTGGGTTTCAAAATCAGATTAAAAATGCCTTGTGGAGACAGGACAGCTGCAGATTTTTTGGGTGGACGTGAGTTTCAATGCCATGACTAAAACTCTGAGGACCTTTTCCCAGCTGTCTGGGAGTTATGTGGAAGTTGGATTATTGGCAGTTAAGTATGAGACAACCTGGATTTAGCAAATGCTCTCCTACACAGGAAGTAGATGACATTATAGTGGGGGAAGGGAGGAGAGTCTTGTGCAGACAGAAGCAGGCAAGAAATAATATGCTTCTTTCCCCGTATCTCCTCATCCCTCCTGGCTTCAAAACGAGTGTTAGGGTTAGAGAGAAGTTTAGAGATCTGTGTGTTTCTTCAGGTACTAAGTTACTGTAAATATGCAAGTAAGCCTTAAGCTTGGGTTCATAATTGAGCACATTTGTGAAGGAAATGGTTAATTTTACAACCAAAGGCAAACTTGCACCTTGACAGGTCTGCTGAAAGAAATGTGCCACAGTCATTTGCTGGCAAGCAGCACAGGGTCATAAATCCACAGGGTTTATTTACAGCCTATAACACTTATGAATGTTAAGATATTTGACGCCACGCTGGCCTTATAATATCCAAGGTCCACAGACACTGGCAGTTGGTCAAATTTCTTTCACTAATTATAAGCAATGAGAGATTGGGGGGTGGGGGTGGAAATCATGAAAACCCCAAAAAGCTAAGAATATTGCACTCCTCCTCCTAACTGCAGGTTTGTGTTTTTGCTTTTCACGTAGGATATAGTTAAGTTTATAATTAACACTTATAGTGCAGAAAAATTCGAGAGCAATTCTAAACCATGTGGACAGCCAAATAAAAAAAATAAATAAAAAAGTTACTACAGCTTGCATCCTTTATGAACACACTGACAGTATTGTGTAGTGTATCTAGATACCAACCTAACAAAATATTTCCCAGAATACTTAAAGAAACTTGATACCTGGAACGGCCCTTTAATTTATTGATGTACCACTGAGCTGGAAAAAGAAAAATCACATGCCAGGATTAATGCACAAGTTAAATGCATCTTGGAAATGTGTATTATTAGCCGGATTTTTTAAAAGATGTTTGGACAGGACTTCGGTAAAAAGCTACCTTGTGTGAAAACAGACACAGAGTACAGCAGTTAACATCATCAGCGTTGAAACAATAGTGGATGAAAAAGGTTTTAAGGTGCTTCAAGAAGGAAAAATCTGAGTTTGCAGGGAGGAGAGTGTCAGGGGGACTGGATGTAGCGTTTGGGAGAAGAAAACGGAATCTGAGGAAGTGTAAAGAATCCAGAGGCCAGAGGAGGGATATTAGATCACTAAACAAGAATGATAAAGTGCAGAGAGAAATATTATATTACAGACTTGAAAAAACATATTTGGGTGAATGACTGAAGGGGAAGTTGGGGAGCTGGGGATTGATTCTTAAGTGTCAAGAAAGTCTTGGGGGGACAGGGAATAACATTTTCTTCACTCAGTAAAGCTTGTTGTTCACCGCTCACTCTTAATTAAACATGCTTTCCTGGAGTGGGCAGTTCAAATTTAAGTGCGTCTCTCTTGCTTGTACGTTGTGTGTGTGTGTGTGTGTTTTTTAAACCAGACAACATGATTAATAAACTGTGACTAGGTATTAGTCTAGTTTTAGTTTCTTGATTTCAGCATCCCCATAGATTCCTGTCGCATCCAGATCACAGATACCTGGGGACAAGCTGGGCGAGTGGGGGAGAAAAGATTAAGAAATCAATTCTTGTTCTCCATATGGGTTTCGTCTACAAATCATGTAAATCCTGATTCTTTTTTTAAAAGAGTCATTATACTTTCCACAAATAAATGTACAGGCAGTTTAGTTGAAGGCTTTATGCATTTTCCTAGTCAATGGAATGCTGTAACTTATTAGCCTCTGGGGATAAATATGAATCCCTTAACACCACATTACAAAGATGGTGTGGTAGTACCTTTTTAACAGGTTATCAACAGTGATGTTTTTTCATTTCCCAGGATACTTCACCCCTCCCACCTCATCTAATTCCATGCTGGCAATTCAGTCCATTCTAGTTTATTCTTTTGTTTTAGGCAGACTAAAGCCTTTACACGTATTCTTCTTGGGGTCATACACAGACAACCGGTTTGGCCAGTGCTGAATGAGTTAAGTTGCTAGCTAAAGTTTGGCTTCATGAAAATAAATTTGAGGCCTGCTAGGCATTAGCAGGGCACAGCACATTTACAGAGCTTAATTAGTACGAACTGTAATTGTTCATGGGCTGCCAGAAGGAGTAATGTTCAGGAAAAGTGGAGTCGTTCTTTTGCAGTCTTCAGTTTTAAAACGATAAATCACTTGCATATTTGTGCAGTGATTCAAATGGAGCTGAGACCTCTCCATCTCAACATGTGGTAAATTGTAAAGTCAATGAATTGCAGATGTAGGGTACAGACAGATTCTCAAAGAAAATGCAGAATGAATGGGAAAGAGTAACCCTGTAAATATTGACGGAGAGGATAACTGGGTTTCAGCTTGCTGTGCCAATTATGATGCACTAAAAACATCAGTAATTTTGTTCTAATCAATTTAAAGTTTCCTTAAACTCAATACAGTGCGTGACTTCACTTGAGGTGTTTTAGTAATACTGAATAACAATGGGATTCCTCTGGAAACGCTCGACGGCCAGATTAATTCCAGTTAATTCATAATGAGTAGTGTTAGAGTTGTTCCTAAATGAATTAGTAATGATTGGACACTTTAAAATGACCCTGCAGCCGCTTCTTAGTGAGAAATGTCTTTGCGTTCTAGTTGGGAGTATGCTGGGAAAACTGTAGTGAGTTCTGCATTTCTTATCCACCCAGAAGTCCCATCAACTTCAGTGGGACTTCCTGGCTTCAGGAGCAATGTAGCATGAAACCTCATAATCTGTACAGGGCAGTTCATTTTAAACAGCTTTCTGATATAGAAAACACACATTCCTCTTGCAGTTATTAATGGGAGACTATCTTCCCACTGCCTGATCCAGAGATCACTGAGATCAGTGGAAAGTCTCCCATTGATTTCCACAGGCGTTGGATCATGCCCTGTACGTCCTGATCTGACTTCAAAGTTTCGCAAAAAGCGGTAAAAGGATTTTTTTTTTCAAACGAATGACCGTTCCTATAGTGTCTGGTCACTGATTTTTAATATTTTAGATTCTTACAGGTATTTTATAAAAAAATAAAACTAGCATTGGGGTGTGATTCTACAAAAATGGTCCATTGAAACCCATGGCCCTCACCTCATGGAAGAATCCCCGTGATTGCAGGGCCTGCTTTGAGGCCACCTTGCCAGTCAATACCGCCTTTCCAGTGTGAGTAGGTGGATTTGTATGGAAGTTGTAAAAGTTAATGATTGTTTTCTGACTCACAAGCTGCTGGTTTTAGTTTGAGGGGAAAAAAATTAATGACAGAAATTATAGGAGACAAGTAGGCCTTGGTGAGAAGAAAAATATATTTGCATTGTTAAAATGTTTTCGCTTCTTGCTGAAGGAAGTGAAAGGACAAGAGAAGATCTGTGGAGAGTTTCTCTTTGCTGTCAGACGCTTAGGGTGCTGAATTCTTTCAGGCATATGGTCAGACATTTAAATCAAATTCTTAGATGCCTGTCCATGAGGATGTTAAAGATCCCATGGCATTTTGTTTTTTTAAATGGGTAGGAGATAATCCTTGTGTCCCAGCTAACCTTTCCTCTTCTCAGTAAAACAGATTATTTTAATGCCCAAGGCTCTGTGGGAAGTACTGTTGAATGCATAATGGCTGCCATGTTTGACTACACAGTCTCTGCATTACCAGTGTCTAACTTACTGCTTTGTAAAGCTCTCTAGACTGCCTCGGCCTTAGGGTGTGAAAGGTGCTATAAAAAACAAAATCCTGCGGAGCAGCAGTTGAACTCCCAAAAAGAGACGGCTCCTCAGGAAAATACCAAATTGAAAATACTGCAGAGTACAACGTTTTGGCATGTGTGAATTTGACTTTAGAAACAAAAGAGTAGAAACAAAACACCTCCAACTTTTAAGAGATGCTTCACAGCCACAAAAGAAAGGGTCCAGTACCCCTGTGAGTCCATAGCTCCCCAGTTTATATCAGATCTATTGTTTTCAGGATATGGCAATGTCTATACTAGGGACGAGTAACTAAATCAGTTTTAAAATCCTGTCTAGTTGAACTGGTGCAAATAGCTAATGAAGTTGTTCTTGAAGCAGTTTAACCCTCTCTTAAATTGGTTTAGGTTGGGTCGATAACTTGTATAGATTAGCAAGGGTTAAATTGGTTTAAGAGCATCTACATTACAGGCTTGCTTTGGTTGAATTACCTCAATTTAAAACTGATGTGTTTAAATCAGTGTCACATTACAGGTATGGATGGGGCAATGGGTTTCGAACTTTTTGTATTGGTGACCCCTTTCACAAAGCAAGTCTGAGTGTGACCCCATTTATAAATTAAACCCAAGGGGGAGAAATATAATTTAATGGGGGGTCGGGGCTGTCAGCCCCACAGAGCTGACAGCTCGGGACCCCCATGTAACCACTTTGTGACCCTCTGAGGGGTCACGACCCCCACTTTGAGAACCCATGGGATAGGGTTTATGATGTGCAGCATTACATATAGATAGCTGCATTGGTGAGCTCCTAGTCTCAACAAAGGACTATTGAAAGGTTGTGGGTGGTTTGTATATTTAAATATTTACTGGTATAAAGAATCCCATGAGAAAATGTAAACTTGAACGAACATATCAGAAGAATAAGATGGTTGCCAGACTGGCTACCTTTTTGTTTGCCTTGAGAAGTAGAGAGATTCTTTTCTCCATATGTGTCTTTGTCTAGAGGTATGAATTATTGTTCCATGTTTGGATGCCAAGTTGTTGAGTGTTTTTTTTGTTTGTTTTAAACTGAGCGTTTTAGTTTATTTCTCCCCTTCGTCCAGGCCGGCCTGTATTTCCCCCCAAAATCAAACTAAGAGATTTTTGTATCTATACAAGAAACACAAGGGTGTTAGATAAAGAAGTCCTATTTTTATGGGAGTTAGACAAGCACATAACTTTTGTAGTAGCTGAAAATATAACTGTATAAAGAAAAATACATTGACCCATAAAGGATGTTTATCTGCATAAGGAGACAATATCTTCATAATCCATAGACCATCAAAGATGGGATGCGTAATTTATTTATTCATTTTTTTGGGGGGAGGTATATTTTGCCTTGACATCAACTGTTGCTAACTTGTGGCAGTGGAGTGTACTTTGTGTTTAACTTCAACTCATTTTAAAAAAATGTGAATGTCTATGAAAACTAGACCAAAAGTGGAACTGCATGAACGAAAAAGGAATTTGGAATCGTTACAGCTTTGTTAATATATTCATAATGTGATTAGCTTCGTGGTTACATGTGCATGTCTGTGTTTATGTATCTGATATATTTTATTCTAGTATGTATACTTTATTATCAGGTGTCTATCCAGTTTTAATTGACAATATGAGATTCCTGTTGTTACTCTGTGCACAGATTGCTTTGGGGCTCTGCAGGGTTTGTGGGAAGAAAAGATTCGACAAGTTTCCATTAAGCTCTGAATCGGGCAATTGGAAAAGAGGAGAATGAAATGAGCTGAAAAGAGGAACAACTTGTTAATGTTGCATTCTGTGCTTGGAACGAGAAACCTCTTTTAGACAAGAGTGGTTCTCAGGCCAAGAATTTCAGACTCGCAGAGAAACCTGTCCAGAGCACAAAAGTTGTTTGAACGGGGTGCAGAATTGTCACAGTAATTAGGGCAATCTCCGTTTACTGAGTGGCAGCTTTTATAAAGGACAGGGGATAAAGGGTTCAAATTCATCTTTCTTTCTGTGATTCACTTTTGATGAGCTGCTTCTGTGTATGTGAAGGAGTGTGTGTGTGTGGCCACATTTTTGACTACTCATCATTAAATTGTCCTAGTTTTATATGAACCCAAGAGTTGATTTGTATTTTTCCTCTAGTGACACTTCCAGGCATTATGCTTTATCTAGCATTGGTATTCTAATTGGACTGATATACCTTACTAGGGCAATATTGACTGAAATTTGTCTCTGCTTTGCTTCAGGAACAAACATATTTCTTAGTCAAATATGCATCATTTTAGACTCAGTGCTGCAATTTCTGACTCTTGCAAACAGTCCCATTAGCTTTAATAAGACTGCTTGCTTGCTTGCTGGAGCAAGGACTGTTTGCATGAATGAGGCTATGAGTGGGGTTAGTCAGTTAAAGTTTTTCATCTAGTCAGTCTGGAGTTATGGAATATAGTCTGGAATTTTGCTATTGATCTCATTGGGAGAAGGACCTGGCCCTTGGGTTGCATGAGGTTGGGTCTTGGGAACAAGTCAAATAATTTGTTACAGTTTGTTTTTTAATCAGTGTTTGTATTACGGTAGTACCAAGGCCTCAGTCTGTGCTCCATTGTGTCAGGCACTGTATAGAGACATGTGGAGAATGGATATCATATTCAGCAATGTGAAGTTAGTAACAGGAAGAGTCAGTGGGAGTTAAGTTAGGCCTGCACCTGAGACTTAGGTTGACCTAGCTACGATTACTTAAGGTTGTGGAAACTTTCACACCCTGTGTGACGTAGTTGGGTTGACCTAATCCCCACTGTAAATGCATCTAGACTGGCGGAAGAATTCTTTGTGGAATTCGTCCGTCGACCTACCTACTGCCTCTCAGAGAGGTGGCTTAATTACATGTATGAGGCAAAAATCCTTCTGTTGATGTAGGAAATCTCTATGCTACGGCTGTAGCTGTGCTGCTGTAGTGTTGGCATACCCTGAGTCACTTAGTGACTTTTGAAAATGTTATCCTAAATGAATGTTATTCAGTTGTATCCCCATTCACATTTAATTTGTTGTTACTGCTTTAGCCTGAACTTCACCAGAGCCTTTTTAAAAATCATGTAGGGATCTGCCATTGTAGTTCACAATCTCTCCAGGGTGGAGAGACCTTTTTCTAATTATTTATGTGATACCGCTTTTGGGTGCTTAACTCAATCTTGCCCGCTTCTTCTGTCGTCATCCCCACATACACAGGTGAACCTATACAGAAAAAGCTTTTGCCATATCTCTTGCTCTGTAACCCTTTTTCCCCAATTTTAAATCCCACCTCCAGGAAAGGGGGAGTGGAGACTAGCCAGGCTGGGTGGGAATGGAGTGGACACACATTTTTCCTCCCCCCTCCCAGCTTTGCCCAGCAAGAGATAACACAGCCTTTTCCATGGTTCATTCTTTGGAGTGATGGGAGATCTGAGGCTATCCCCAAGGAAATTGGGGGACAAAGGGTCCATTCTTGCCTCTCTTACTTTAATGGGATTTCTTGTGTGAGATAGTCAGTAGAATTATTCACATGAATAAGGGTTGGGCTGCTAAAATATTTGATTACTACATTCCAGGCCCTAGATCATATCAGGTCCTAGGTACACCTTCAAGCAGAGGGGAATAGAATACTTGTAACTAAGTCCAGAATTTCTTTAAATAAGACACTTGTCACATTTCATTGGAAACCGGAAAACATGCCAATTTCCCCAAAAAGAAACTGATTCATGTATATACTGGGGTTTCATTAAGCAAAATCTGGCTGTTTTCCATTGGAAATGGACCAGTTTTAGGTAGACCTGGACCCAGTTCTTAGCGAAATCAGATTTGTTATTTTGAGCAAAGGCAGCTTTTTTACATCAAAAAGTTGTGAAAACTTGCTCATGTGCAAGTTCCCAGTGCAAAAACAGCTGCTCTGTCCAAGGGATAGTGACTGGTTTTCTGGATGCAGTTCTTCTCAAAGCAGATGCTTTTTTTCTTCACTTTTGTCACGCTCTGCTTGTCTATGCATTTGGTAATATGAATCTAGAAATTTGAACATTTCCAAGGTAAAATACACACAAAGGGAGTTTCCTTTGGAATTTCATGCAGGGAATAGGTGATCCAGGTAATCGTGTTCATTTGCGTAATTACCCTTTGTCATGATGTAGTAGAAGGTTATACAGAAAATCTATGAGATAATTTAGTCTAAAACATGTTCTACTCCATAAGCCAGTTAAGATGTGCCTGCCAGCCTGAAATCCCTCAATATGCATGGATCCAGTTATCAAAACCATGGCATTTATTTGGATATACCTGTTGCAATTTAGTGGCCTCTGTTAGTGCTGCTTTCCTGCACCCAATCCCTTGTGTTTTATAATCTGATAATTTCTCTGTAATGGATGTCTTCTTCAGTTACATGTGTACTATAGTAATTCTGCATCACTCAGGGTAACTTGATATCTTATATTTGGTTATTGAATAGCCTTCCCTTTACTTTGGATTACTATGGTCATTAAACCTAGTAATGAATAACAATATGTGCATCTGCAGGCAATGCCATGGCTCCAGTTAGATATGGAAGGAGGAAGTGGATGTCTTCTATTTATAAATGGCTTGAGATGTGGTCCTGTAGTTTGTGACGACAGCAGAAAGCTTTTATTTGATTTTTTGGTTTACAATTCTTCATTCAGTTGCAAAGCACATGTTACGTGGCCTGCAAAAGCAGCCATTGGTTGCAGTTCAGGTGGTGATTCAGTTCATCAGAGTCCCCTACCATATCAACTGGCTTCCACTAGCATGATGATTGTTTTGGGGTTTTTTTGTGTGCAGTTTTGCTTTTCTGCCTGTTCTGGGGATTTTTAAAAAATGTGTGGCAGTAAGTCGTTTGAAGGCTGATACAATGCTTCTCTTCAGGGGAATTCATTTCACATGTATGGTCCCAATCCAGCAAAGACTCAGACATGTATTTAACGTTACTCACCTAAATACTCAGTGGGATTGCTCACATGGGTAAAGTTAAGCACAAGAATAGGTGTTAGCAGGATCAGGGCGTAAGTATGTGATCATGGGAGTAAGAATGGAGGCTGGCTTTTCCCCCCTCCCCACTCCTCCAGAGAGATGAGAGTGAGGGGGAAGGACCAAAGGGTATACAAAAGAGATGCTGAGAACAAGGGACAAATGTTTGTCATCTTAACTTCCTGCAGTCATGTTAAAGTACAGTTCTATCCGAAGAACAGCACTGTAAAAATGAAACCTTATTACATGACATGTCTGCTCTCTGTGCCATTCAGCATCTGTTAACTTGGGTCAGATTTTTTAAAGGTTTCACGGAGTTGAAGGCCAGGAAGGACCATCAAATCTAGTCTGACCCTCCAGACACTCCTATACTAAGTTAAAAGATATTTGTTTAGATGAGAACATTTCAGTCCTGAGGAAATGAAACAACCACAGGCAGAGAACAGGAGAGACGAATGCTTGAGTCCTCTGAAGTGGCCCTGATTTCAATGGGAATCAGGAGCCCAGGTACTTTTGAATATCTCACTAGGCACCTATCTTCATCTTCCAGTGCCTAACCACCTTCTAAAGTCTCTTTTTATTGCTGCCTGCTCCAGTAACACGCCAGAGTCAGCGCTGCTGAAGAGGGTGAATTGGATTCTGTTCCTTCTTTGTCAATTAGCTGAATTGTTTGTTAAATTTCAATGACCGGGTGTGTACACCTGTACAAACTCACAGGCATAATTAAGGGCATAGTCTGAAGACTCTAGGGTTGCACAGGTCGAACTGAGGCCAAAATTTGGATTTCAGGGTCTCCTATTACTAGGAGTGAGGAAGTATGAGAAGGAAAGAATCCAGCTTCATTTTTAGATGCCTGGTTAAAATTGAATGGCAGACGGTTGGGGGAGGAGGAAAAGGAGAAATTCATTTTAAGTATATTTGAAATAGAAACAGAAAAGAAATAAACATTAGATAACTCCTCTACGTGCCATTGGTTTTTTTGTTGGCAGAGTCACTCTTCAGAGTAAAACCACACAGAAATGGTGTTAAAAATTTGTGGCTTGATTATCTCAGTGTTCTGGTTTAATTATGACTCATTTTTGTATGAATCTAAAGTGTTGGAACAGAATGGCAGTCTACTCTGACTAAACAAAAGTCAGTGGCATGAACACTAGATTTAAACCGGAGTAAACAAGATGAGAATTTGGCCATGAACTGTTCTTATGGAAATCAGTAGCACAACTCCCATTGGTTCCAGTGGGGACAAAATCAAATCCTTTGGCTCCTAGCTAAGGCATTTTTCCTTAAATCAAAAGGGACTTCTATATAAGGAATGGGATTGAGGCTAATTGAAAAATATGTCCCCAAAGAGCCTAGTTTAGATGGTTAAGTCGTATCGATGTGTGTCCTGGTGTCTGCTGCTACCTCAGAAGTGAAACTTCCGTTAAACAAGACAGGTGCATGTGACAAACCCTTCCCTCTTACATTATGGGTATAAGAGCACACCATAAAAGGCAAGAACATTCAAATCTGAACCTCATAACTTTACTTTGATTCTGTTGTGCTAATTATATAGCATCATCTAGTTTATGAAACGTCATGTATTTATGGCAGTGGTCATGCTCATTCCAGGGGTAACTCCATTAAAGTCCAAAGGAATTACATTTGGGTGATTTTATTTAAAAAAATAATTAGTTGCCAATCTTCCAAGTAATCATTTATCAGATCAGTTTAGTCTGTTCAGCCCCTTCTAGCCTTCTGCTCCTCCTCCATGTTCAGGAACTAATTTTGATGCTTAGGAATGGATGCAGTATTTGCTGAATACTGTATGCAACAGAATTTTAGCCTGTGGGTTGTTTGCTAACCATTTGCTCTTCTTTGTGATAAGTGATTGCTCTCCTAAGTAGCCTGGTGTTGGTCAGGTGACTGAAACTTTTTAAACAAAAGAATAATGAATAGTGACCCCTCTTGTTTTTGCATAAATACGCTTGTTTGCATGTGAATGTGGGTATTCACATGAAGAATAACCATCCTCCAAACATTTGGGTGAAACCCATCTGCCTAAATGCTAATAAACAGTGAATAATAAAGGTTGGAACATTCTTCAATCCAGCAAACATTAGAATTGGGAAAAAATGTTCTTTTTTTTAAAAACACCCTCAATATTTGACTAGCTCCAGTAATTTGGTGCACTATGGGTATATTTCTCCACTGAGTGTTTTAAGAACTCTGCTAGCCACCAAAAACAGCTCCCTGAAGATAGTAGGGATTTCTGCTGGAAAGCAGAGCTTTTGAATAGCACTTTTAAACAGAATTGATTGCCACAGTACATTGCAAACTGTTGGGAAGCTTTTATTTCTAGCACATGCAGTTGGCTGAGTAAATTACTATACTGTTTCCCAATTGGACAGTTGTCTCTTCCTGTGTATCTCCCACTATAGCCAATGGCAGGTTTGTGTGTGAAAGGACTGCATTATGCTACAACTTTGAGGTCCAGTCTATACTGGGATTGATTATTTGATTGATTGATTACTTGACCCTAATACACGGGTGCAGTGTACCCACACTGAGACTGGGCTTGCTACACCATGGTTTACATAGGTAAAAATGGTGGCGAATCCCTCTGGTTTTAATCCCCATTTTGCATTGGTGCAGTGTATCCATTAGGTGTTTGCACTAATAGCTATATCAATATTACATGAGCGCGCGTTTCTTTAATATAGCAATCCATAGTTAGTATTTTTAGATAGCTATTGGCATGCTGGTAATCCTTCTCAAAATCCTGATTACTCCCCAGTCGCACAAACAAGCAGTTAAATAACTCTGCTTGTGAGAAGTCTGGTTGATTTTCGGTGGGGCTGCTTGAGTGGGCGTGGTGACCATTGCATGGAATATCATCTTCTAGGGCCATCCCTCCAGGCTAGTCAATACCAATTCAGGAACAGGACTGAAAGGGATGTAATGTAGCTCTGTTTTAGTAGTGCTGAAGTGTTTGAATGCTCTAGAAAAATGCACAATTTAGGCCAGGGGTCTCAAACATGCGGCCCGGGGGCACATGCGGCCCGCAAAGCCCTTCCCTGCGGCCCGCCAAGCTTCCTGGCGCCCCCCTCCCCCCCGGCCCCCCCTAGCAGTTTGCAGGACAGAGGGGCCAGAAGTGGAGGCTGCTTTGCTGCCTGGCTGGGCCGCGCGTGTTTCTAGCTCTGGACTTCCTATATTGCTCTTCCTTTGTTTCCAAAACAGCTGTTGGTGGTGCCTAGCGCTTTTCAGGAGGGAATGGGGAGCTGCGTGCTCAGAGGAGGAGGTGGGGCAGGGGTGGGACCTCTTGGAAGGGGTGGGGGGCGGAGCCGGGGCAGCGAGGGCAGGGTGTGTGTCAGTGGTGCGGCCCTCGGGCCAGTGCACTAGTCCTCATGGAAGGGGTGGAGTGGGGGCAGAGCCGGGGCAGTGAGGGTATGTGTGTGTGTCAGTGGTGCGGCCCTCGGGCCAGTGCACTAGTCCTCATGCGGCCCTCATGGTCATTTGAGTTTGAGACCCCTGATTTAGGCCCTAGGAGGTGGTGGAGCAGGAGGTAGGAATTTTGAATTAAGTCCAAAAATTGCATCTTAAAATGGGAAAAAAAATATTTTAAGATCTTTACAGCATGAAGGGATTCTGCCAACTCAGATTTGGTCCAAAATAATTTTGTAAGACCAATGGAAGTGTTTCCATAATTTTTAAAAAATAGTTGCCATGGAAATGGATGATTTTAAATAAACAACCCTCCCATTGCAATATTTGTGACCGCAATCTTCTAGCACTGAGAACCTGAAAAGGGAGTTGAATTTCAACTGAAGTGAAGCTGATTTTTATTTAGTTTGCTGAAAAAGAAAGCAAAAGGACACATCATAAATGGTGACAAGTATATTGTGTTAAAAAATATTTTCTGTTTTAATCATCTGGCTCGCAATTTTTCCAGGTGGTTTTTAGATTTTTCACCTGAAGTCTCCTTAAAGGTGCTTCAGTAAATGTTTTGCAAGTTTTATTAACGCAAAAATTAAAATAAAGTCCTTGTATGTCAAAACTCACTGTAGATCCCAAAGGTTCACCAGTGTGGATCCTATCAGAGCTTGAGGGGCTTGGGATTCTGATACAAAGGCTGGAAGAGGTTTAATAGGAAAGCTCAACCCCTTTTATAGACAACGCTGAGCGGTTTCCATTGACCCACCTGGCACTAAACAGGCCATTAGAAGATAGTTCTTGCAGGAGGGTGGAGTGCATTCCAGAGCACAGTGCTTAGAAATTTAAAACCCTTAATAATTCCTCCATGAACAGGTAGCATTGTTCTCTCAGCTATTGTTTGCTAAAGCTTGATGCCCCTGTGGGCAAACAGAGCCTTCTGTTAAATACACAAAACCAGAATGTTTCCAGTATTGATTCCGTCTGAATCCCTGATATGTTAGAGTGGAGTCCAACAAAGCTGAACGTCCTCCAGCTGTCACCTAGCTTTATCATCAAAGAGTGACAAAAATAAGGTGGAAGTTTTAAAAAAGGATTATAATAGTCTCCTAAAACTTGTATGTTGTGTGATGCACCTAGGTAGCTAATTGTGCCTTGGTGCTTGCTGGCTTTAGTTCTGCTTTGATAGAGGACTGTTTCTGGCATGCCGGTTTAAGACCATCTATGGAACAGCTGTATGCCATCTTTCCCTAAGCAATTTGTGTGCTCAGATTTCTGGTCACCACGCTTGGCAATAGTGTGTGCGGTGGGAAGAGAACAACCGCTCACATGGAAAATCCTGCTTGAGGTTGGAGAATGTTCTCCCATAGCATAGTTTCCCATCATCCTCCACCCCTCTTAAAAGAAGCATTGGGTTCAGCCATTGTGGAACAGTGTGGATCTCAGGGAGCTACTGGAGGAGGTCAACCGTCCATACAGATGGCCAGCATGAAGATGCTCCATTCTAATGGTCATGCTGCCTGTAATGTCCGTTATATCCCTTGCACAAAAGTGGGCCTTTAAAGTGATGTCCATGCACTGTGACTCCACCCCAAGAACAAATTCTGGATCCTACTCTTAGCAAGATGGGGATAGCACTACAGAGGTGGCAGCCCCTTTCTCCCTATTTTCCCCATTTTTTTAATGCAGGCAGAGTCCAATTCACTTGCAAAAGGGACTTTCTGTACAAGTATCATGGGGAGTGTGAGGACCCATGCTATTTTAAATATGGTCTGAGGTAATCCAATCAGTCTTTACCTCCTGCTGTCCTCCTAAGCTGTATCCCAAAATAACCCTTGGTAGCATGACACTAAACATCACATGTGAAACTTCCCCTCTATGTTTTTATAATCTTTGTACACAGCCTGAGTCTAATGTTTATGTGAGTGTCATCACAAAGATTCTATAGATGTATTTGAGCCTTCTAGAAAAGCGTGACACATCGCTCTCTGTATTTGTCTCTCTGACATCCTTGCTGCCTTACTTTCAGTTTGGAAATGATAAAAAGCAGTGTGGATGTGCCAAATCTTGTTAAACTAAGCATGAATTTCCACTCTCCACATTTTATAAACAATCTAAATGTCCCGTTGAAAAACGTATGATTGGTAGTAGTGGGTTTTTTGCCCCTTTTTCTTTTTTCCTCCCTCTTCCTTTTGTTGCTTTAACCTACAGATGATTCAGAAGAATAACAAACAAAGAAAGGATTTTAATGGATCCATCCACGGATAAATATAGACCATCCGGTGGTATAAAGGTTTTATTGGCATGAGTTTCAGCTGGCCATGTTATTTACAAGAGACAAATCCACCAGTGAGTCTGTGCAGACCATACTAAATAAGAGCCAGTAAGATTTTTTTTTAGCACCTCCAGACTGTGAACTAGTTTTATACCACACTTAGTAAGTTTAAAAAAAAAACACCAATTTTTTATTGGTACTAGCATTATTTTTTTGTTACTTGCCTTCTATAAAACCAAGCTGCCTTTGCTACCATGTAGAGGAGAGTGTGAGAGCCATATTAGAACATATATTTTAAATTTAGATTTCCCAGATATCAGGGCATTGCATTTTGAAGATATGACATATTGCAAAACCCTGCAACTAGATCCAGTACTGTACATATCACTGAAAAGTCTGAAATCCCAGTTCTCTAATAGGATACAGCTTGTTTCTCTAGCCTACTTAGCTCATCTGACATTAAACTTCTCACTGCTCCAGGAGTGACTATAACTAGTGTAATTTTAAATCCTCGCTTTTACATGACCCACCATTATGGGGGAGAAGGAAACACCTTTTGTAGAAGATTAAAAAAAAAAGGACAATAAATGATGGCTTTTTGAATCTGCTTAAGTGGTTTGATGATGATAGAAAATGAATTATTGAGCAGAGTTCAAGCCAGTAGGCCAAAAGTGCAGCCTAAATATAGTTTTAGTTGGTTGCAGAAATAAATGAACTTTATTCCATTGTTATCATGACTCTGTGGCATAAATACAGTCATTTAACAGTGCCACTAAATATTTCATGTCCTGTATTGAGTCTCTCTCGACCTGGTTGGACAGGGTGTGATCCTATTCCAGTTGTAATCTGTGAGTCTTGGCGTTGATTTCAGCAGTGACTTTATGTGGGTGTGTATGTGTGGGAAGGGGAAAATAAGTCACCTTTGGAATATTCTGTACAGCTCATATTGTTGCAATGTACTTTAGACCTCACCTCCTTTTTTGTTTAATTTATTTTCTGAATCCAAATAAGGGTTAATAAGACTGTTCCTATTAATTTTATAAGTAGCCTTAGAAATTCCATTGTGTAAAAAGTATCTTGGAGTGGTTTATGGAAATGCCGAATTGTTCTCCTAGAGCAGGCTGAAAGCAGGTTTGGCAGATGAGAAAGGAGGCTGGGACAGCTTGGTAGTACTTGTTTGTAGCGTGACAAGCCTTTTAAATGTATTTATATTGTCTAATCAATATACAGTAACAATCCACTTGCCTGCTCAACTTAAGCACCATTTACTTGAGAAATAAATGATAAAACCATTGTGCTTAGGTAATCAAGGAGGACATTTAAGAGTGATTATGGATGCTCTGCTAAATTTTTGGCATCTCATTTAAGCAGTGAGACAAATTTATCTTCTCCCAGGGCAGTCTTGGTGTGGCCTTGGGTGAAATCTTGGTCTCATTGAAGCCAGTGGGAGTTTTGCTATTGACTTAAATGGGGCCATGATGCCACCTTTTATGTTTTTCACTCCATTGGAAGAGATCTAGATGAGATTTCCAAATCTGGTTGCTCAGTTCTTTGGACAGAGGCAGTTAGCTTTGCCATGCTGGTGAGGAGGTACTACGTGTAGTAATCCCTGTACCAGATATTTTATGAGTAACATTTGATAGTCTCCAATGGGAGCCCTGTTCGGCCTTGTGCATCAAGAAGGAAAGTTGTTTTATGTACATGGGCGGGATGGTCTGGAAACTTTTGGGCTCTTGAGAGTGATGTGGTAGATTCGTCCCTGTACCCCTTTGAAGAAAACTTCCTTCCATACCCTCGGAGTGTAGCCAGACCGAAACTCAGTGTATGATGCTGTTGTCCGCATGGTAGTAGTCCACAGCTTTGGGACAGGTCTCACCTTGTCTATTTTCAGAGCCAAAGCATTTGCATGATCTACCATGGCATATACCTTAAGCAGGGAGTTTTATAAGCCAATGAAGTTAGGAGCCAGATGTCTATCCTTATAGTTTGTTAATGAAGAGCGGGACAAGGGAGCACTGGAGACAGACTGGAGTAGAACAACCTTTGCTTAATTGGCTTCTAGGATCTGATCTATAGATCTGACATCTGATTTGCAATGGAGCTCCCAGAACGCACTCCGTTACAAGGATGTGTTGTTCTACTTGGCCTCAAGGCTTTACACTGGTTATTGGGGACATCTGAGACTTATTAAGTGGAAAAAAACTCATCAGTCTCCTCTATCAGCTCCTGCTCATTGTGTAAACTCTGCTATGTTCTACCCCAGCCTGTGGCAAATCATCAGCACTGGCTTCCTGTGTGTGCGCCAGAATGTCAGCCTGACACCTATGTCCCATCCCTGGAGCTGTGCCCACACCATTATATAATTTCAAGAGCAGGGGAAGCCTCCGTTGAGGGAGTTGCCTATAAAGCAAAGCAGATCTGAGGCTTTCTTTTTGGCCAGATGAAAAAACTTTCCCATTGTTTTTCAGAAGTTGTGGAATGCTGGTGCTGATTTTTCCCTGTGTTGTGTTATGATTATTAGGCTTGGTTGCCTTTATTTTTCTCCCAGTGTTCAGCCTCATGTTGTTAGGCAATCAGGCTTCATGCAACTTATAAATAAATATGTATTACTTTAAGGGATGACTGAGAGGGAGGGCATTTCCTGGCTGTCCGTGACTGGCTGGAAGAGTTAAAATCCTCATGCAGTTAGGTGTCAGGACCAATAAAAGATATTGCCAAAGCAAAAAGTCATTATTAGACTTTCACATGGTGACCTGAGCCCTTTCTCCCGAGCCCCTTTGGGGAATCCTGACCCTCATTCTCTCACCATCTGAGCAGAAATTAAGCAAATTTATAAGAATTTTCAAAGGTAATTAAACTGATGGGTCTAATTAAACTGATGGGTCTAGTATCAATACAGGCAACTTTCTCACCTTATAGAGAGTCCTGTGGCACCTTAAAGACTAACTAAAGTATTGAAGCATAAGCTTTCGTGGGCTAATACCCACTTCGTCGGATGCAAGCAGTGGCCACTACTCTTTGTTACCTCTGCTATTCCAGACTAACACGGCTACCTCTCTGATTCACCTTATAGAGCCGGGGTTCTCAAACTGTGGGTCGTGACCACTCGGGGGGGTCGCCGGCCACCTCCCAAGGGGTCGCGAGCTGCTTCTGCCGCCGAAAAGCCGCCGCCGCGATCGCTTCCGCATCCGGCGGCTATTTTCGGCGGACATGCTGAGCGCTCCCGAAAGCGCTTGGCCTATCCATCGAAAATAGCCGCCGAATGCTAAGTTAATTTATTCGGCGGCTTTTCGGCGGACATACAAGGGTCTGCCGCGCCGAGGGAGAAAGTAAAAAGGGGTCGGGGTTCTCAATAGTTTGAGAACCCCTGTTATAGAGTGATACAGATCCACTCCTGCAACACTTACCCATGCGAATAGTTCCATAGACTTCAGTGGGACGTTTCATACGAGTAATGATTACAAGATTGGGTCTCAGGTCTTTTGTCCTCTTTCCTTACATAAAACTGAGTTCTAAGGGGCTGCGTGGCCTAGTGGGCAGGCGATTGAGAGATTAGGGGAAAGCTGTTTAGGGGGAAATTTTCTAAAGCTTGGACAGGTGCAAATAGCCGGATGATAGGTTGATGCCCCTGGAGATTTTTCAGAGCTGGTGTTTGGTTGCACCCAACTTGTCTGGGAGCTCAGTTGCATGTGCACTTCAAAGAGGTGGGGAGGGGCGGTGTAGTTTGTGGGTGTGGAGGGGAGGGACCCTCAGGGCAGCTCCCCGTGTTTACAATTGAAACAGTTTAGAGGCATGATGGAAAAGTGAATATATAATTGCTAAATTTTTATTAATCTAGGTTGTAAACTCCTTGAGCCAGGTGTGAATTGGGGTAGGCTCCCAGAAGTCAATGGAGTAATGCTGATTTATACCAACTGCGAATCTGCCCCCTCCCATCTCTTATTTATCTGTTTGGCATTATGTACAGCTATGGTACTGTATAGCAATAAATAACAGTTATTTAAAGTCAAAATTAAAGGAAAATACATAGGTCCGGGGCAAAGCAGAATGAAGGTGTTTGAAAAGTTTAATTATCCTGTATGTTGCCTTAGATACAGTTTTCTGCTCACCCTAATGATCACTTCCTACAAATTAAAGACAAGTACAGTTACCAATAGGGAGGGAGCAGGTCTCAATTTTCCAGGATCCACTAGGTTTAGAATATCTTTTTTTTCCATTTGGTCCATCAGCTCACCAGTAGTTTGTTTGTGCCCCCTTCCCATCTCCCACATTTTTCTGGGGATGGGGGATATCCTATATGTTGGTATATGTGTCACTTAAAGAATTAAAAAAAAATCTTCTCCATCTCTTTCCAGAGCCAGACTGACCCTGGCTGGTAAGATTTTTATAGTGTTGTCCACCTGGCTCTGAGAAATCTTGTTTATACTGACCGTATTATCAAGATCAAGCAAATTTCAGTTCTAAACCAGATTTCTGCCTTAATTGTGTTTTTTTACATGGTTAACTTGCAGAAGCAGTATGAAAAAATGCCCTTTATTTTAAGCCAAGCTGGATTAAGCAAGCTGGATTTTCCAGATAGAGTGACAGTAGCTGGTGTACATCCCTTTGCTGGATGGTGGAAAAAATGTGTGATTTTTGGGGGGGACTCCAGGTTAGAAAATATTTTTCCTCCTTTCTTCTTTAAAAAAGAAAAGAATTAAAAAAAATCCAGTATATGATTGTATCCTCTTGGCTATCTATATTATTAACCAAGGTTTATGACTCTTGTCAAACAGTACTAAATGCCTCATCAGTAGATAACCTTGTGGCTTTGTGTGGAGGAAGGGAAGCGAACAATAAAATTTCTGGGTGTGGGATTAGAATCATCTTCCTATGCTTATGACAGGTAATGTTCATTTTACTTTTAAAGATCCTTTCACAGGACCAGAGAGATTTTGAAAGGCAAATTATGCTTTTGAAAGTTAACTGGAGAAATAATAGCCCAGCCTCCTGTGAATAAACTTCAGTGAGCTGCCTACAGTTACTTTGAAGCTGATGGGTTTGTCCTACTGGAACATATTACTGGAAATTGGGGCTGCTGGCTGCCTCTTCTACCATATGTAAATTTCTAAAGTGGCCACTGATTCTGGGAGGCTCAGCTTTTGGATGTCCACCTTGAGACACCTTGAGCTTCATTATCAGTGGTACTGACCACTTGCTGCTCTGACTGAGCTCAGCAGGTCTGGAAGAGGTCAGCAGATCTGAAAAATCCATCTCACGGTATCTCCTCTGGCACCTAACATCAGTGGCAACTTTAGAAGATTTAAGACTTAAAATCCACTATGCTTGAGTGTTTACATCTGCAAAATGGGGATAATTTTTACCTACCCAACAGGGCTGTTGGGCTTTGTTTCACTTTGAGCTTCTTGGATGAATGGTGCTATGTAAATACTAAGTAGTTTTTGTTGAATTGAGGTAAAGAAGAGCAGACACGATCCTTGAACTATTTGTTGTTAGTGTCAATGCAACCAAATGCAAGAATGTTTTATGCCGTGCAGCTATCTGCCTATAGGCTCCTTTTACAGAAGTATTTGCCTGCCTCTTGCCAGAGGACAGGACAGTTTTGTGTCAATAGAGTTTAAGCTTTTTCAGAAAGTATTGTTGATGACTGAAATTGAAGAATTGTAAGCACAATTCATCTTAGTGAACAGAGAGCACCGGGTGTGAGCCGTGCTGACTGGGACCAGACATTGACATACGGGCCGTCATCAAACTAATTGTTGTTTGAATTACCTGTTATGATCCGATGACAAATCTGCTTCGCTCCTGCCACTGGAGCAGAAAATGTAGCTTGAATTGGCGTGATGTTAGCAAGTGTAAACTGTACTTCAACAAGATGGATAAACCCAATTATGGGGCAGACCTGTAGAGAGAAAATCCATTTAAATCTCGTAATGTTAAGCAGAGCTGTGTTTAATTCATTTGGACCAATTTGGGAATGATGTATGAGTGTTGGCAAACATTAGTCAAAAGGGGAACAGCCGGGGAAAGAGATGCAGTGCTCAGCCAGGATGGCAGAGGAAGGAGTGCTGTGCCGTCTCACTGGCTAACACTAATGGCTGTGGAAGGGTAAAATGACAAAAAGATGTACTAACTGCTATTATGAGAACAGCACAGTGTAAATGAACCAATAAGAGAAACATATGGAGCAGAAAGAGGGGGGTAGTGTTTTTCTTAAAACTACTGATCTCTCAAATGGAGAAGGAAATATTTTTTGTAACCAGTATTTGTTATGGTTTTCACTGACTGTTGCAGTGGGTTTTTTTGGGGGAGAGGCGAGGGAGAGGGGGAAATGTTGTCAAGGGATTTTTTTTTGATGGGGTCGGGGGGGGGGGGGAACAGAACCTAGGAACTTAGAGATCTTCAGCACTGATTTTCCCCCCTCCCCCCAATGGAATGCAACTCTAAGGAAACACTCAGTTCATGGACTGCGTTAGTGTTTAATTGTTCAGCCAGAACCTCTCCATGTAGAGCTGCCCTTATTCAATACAAAGACAGAATGCAGCATTCTGTGATAAGGGGCTGTCGAACTCCAGAGAACACTGTTATTGTATAGTAATGGCCCTCCATGCGGCTGTTTGTTATTTACTGGTATTATGCCCAAAATGTGCTAGGCAATGGACAAATACAGACGAAGACTCAGTTCTTGCCCTGACAAACCTACAATCTCGACAAGAAATTGCTATACAAGGTAGCCGTGTTGGGGCAAGCGATGGGCCAGAACTGGAATAGCTGATATGAACCAGCTCAATTCTAACATGCCTGAATTTTTGATAACGTTAGCCCACCTACACCTGTAACTGTTTACAAAACTATCTTTTGGTCTGTCCAAAAGTTGAGGCTTTCCTTTCAATCTTTTAAAAAAAAATTAAATTAAGGTTGATTTGTTTTTATCCTTTTGTAATTGGTTCTTCTTTCTTGTGCACATATGGGCACAGACACCAAAATCTTCACCATCATAGTCCCCATTCTAGTCATCTGTCTCCTGTTAGCATGTTGGCCGCAGGCGGAAGGGATTCCTTTGTCTGTCTACATGCACGCTACCACAATCTCATCTCAATTTTGGGGGATTGGCCCACAAGACTCATCAGGCTGGATGCACCATTTTGCGGTCAGGAAGTCCCTTAGTTTTTCATATTTGTGGATGCCCCTCCAGCTGGAGATAATGAATAGCAATCAGTTCCTCTGTAAAGCTGGATTTGCAGAGGTCTTGGGTCTGATCTAATGTCCTGTGTACATGGCTGTCACATCAGTATAGTGATGTCCCGTGCTCATAAATCTGTCTGTTCTTGGTAATAGGAATGCAAAGAATGGTAAATTGGTTTATTTTAGTGGGAGAACAGGTGGTCAGGACTTGCATACTAATTTTGGGCTGGTGTTAATCAAGTCAAACCATGCCTGACCTAGGATTTTAAAAACCTGTGTTCTAATCTAGGTTCGCAAAGAGAGTTGAAACACAGTTCCTTAACTGTGCTTGAGACCCACTATGGAAAGGGCTTAAGTGCCTGTAACAGTCAAAGAGAAAGCAGTTCACGTTTCAAGAAGGCAAATAGTGCTTGCTGTCTCATCCTGGTCTGAATAGGCACATCCTAGCCGGCCTGGGTCAACTGTCTTGACCTATGGGGCTAAAAGTTGCAGTGTAGATGTCAGGGTTTGGGCTGGTGCCCGGGCCTTGAAGTCTTCCCCACTCCGGGCCTTAGAGCTTGGGCTTCAGCCCGAGCCCAAAGGTCTATACTGCAATTTTTAGCCTTGCTGCCCAAGTCGCAGGATCCAAAGTCAGTTGACCTGGTCTCTGAGACTTGGACTCGGGCTTTTTTACTGAGGTAGATGTACCCAGTGAGGCCACGCGTAGACCTTCAGGGCATGTTGCAAGGCTTATCCGGGGTGAGGTTCTGGTTGGGAGCTTGAATTGGTGCAAGGAGATCTTGCTTTGGGAAGGCCTGATCTATACACACAATTTGTACATATATAGCTACTTCAGTTAAGGGTGTGATTCTTTTTTTAAACCAATGTAGTTATACTGGTACAACCATAGATTGGGCTTTAAAGAAGCTTTATACTGGCATATCTTATTTCCCATTCTGTACGTGAATACGCTCTACAGCTTTTATAATGATATAACTGTGTCCCACACTAAGGGCATTATTCCACTGAACTGTATTAGTAGAATTAAAAAAGAGACAACTTTTGTGTATAGACAAACTCTTACACTGGGTCTGGGTTTGTGTGTGTGTGTAAATAGAGAGGTATATTGTATATAGATATATATCTTAAAATGATGTATAATATACATAGATCTTAAAATGAGCACATTTTATGTGCTATTATAACTAGTAGGGCAGTGAGCCCTATAGCAAAACTTAGAATAAAAACTAAAGACCCAGGTGAATTTCCCAACATACATTTTACAGACAAAATCCCCCCTTCCTTTCCCATTTGGGATCAGGACTGACAACTAAAATTCTTAGGACTCCATGGTAACTACTTTTACTTTGTCAACACTTCCTCTTCTAAAACCTGTTCTGAGAGTAACGAAATAGTCAGACTTGGCAACTGCGTTTCCTGTTGGTAACTTCATCTCCTACAATGTCTGCCTTTCAGAATGTGTTTGGATTGCTTTTTATTTTTTTATTTTTTCCCCTTTCCCTTGCTCATAAAACAGGCCTGCCAGCTGCTATTCTTTTGGAATTGCTTAATAATGCCTATTTTTTAAAAAAGTTTTTAACAATACAAATGCAAAAAAGTAATAAAGGAAAGGCCCTCCAATGTACAAATGTGTTCATGTGCTATATTGGGACATGTGTTTATACTTAATTAAAAGATCACTGTTTATTTAATAAGGTAACTATCTACTGGACTCCAGATGTTGACAAAGGACTCTTATCTTATTAAGTTGGAGGGTATGAATGCTCTCAAGTATGTGTGTTATAAGAATGTAGTACATCCAGTGATTGCCCCTTTCGAAAAACCTTTAATTGAGAAGTTGCTTAGACAGAATATACTTACTTAAAATGAGAGGAGGGAGGGTCTAGTCATCAGGCCTGAGTCAAACAGGTAACTGCCAACTGGTTGCCACAGACTTACTGTGTGATCTTTGGGCAAGTTACTTACCTGTACCTCTGTACTTCAATTTGCTCACCAATAAAATGAGAGAAAACAATACTTGCCTTTCTTCAGGTGAGTATGTGTAGCTAAACTCCTTAAACATCAGTAAAGCGTAACCACATCCCAGAGTTAGAATTAAAAAGTTCTATTGGATTAATTAAATAAGGAGAATTTTCCTAAAAGCAATATTCCTCTTTCTTAAAACCATTCTGCTTTCCTTACAAATACAGAACCTGAAATGTAACTTCCTATGTTTCAGATCAGATCATCTGTCTGATTAGATGGCAACTTCAGATTTGCTTTTTAATTTTTCTTTTCTGTCCCAGCAAAGGATAATTATATCTACTGTAGTTAAGGTTATACCACAGTTTTAATTATGATGTCTTCTTTTCACACCCTCATAACCTTCTGGAATATCCACCATTTAGGCTGAAATTTTCTACACTGTGTTTCTTATTGAATGCAATTATACAATTTTGTTCAAACTGTGATATCACCTGGATTGATCGGTCTTCAGCTGTCGTTAAGACTGTGCCGATCACAACACATCCGCCATTTTTCTTGCGCTCTTGCCTTTCTTCTCCACATTCGTCTGAAGCGTTTAACAGTGTCGTCTTCCCATCTTCTTGGAGGCCAGACGATTGGTCTTTTCTGTTCTTGCTTTTACCACTCGGCAATGATTGCGGTCCACCTGTTGTCCGTGAACCGGGCCATGTGGCCCGCCCATCGCATCCTGTTGTGTCTGCTTTCCCAACATAGCTCGTTCCATTGCCCTTTCAGCTACTGACAGCCGCTGGTCTTCTGTCTTTGTCAGTACCCACGTTTCACTGCCATACAACATGGCTGGCAGCTCTGGCGGATTGAAGATATTTGTGCATGTGGTATTCTGATTTTTCCTTTGTGGACATCTTTGATGGAATTGAATGCACACCAACCCGCTCGAATGCTTCGTGAGTGTTCTCCGTTCAAGTCTTGATGCATATTGATTTCTTGGCCCAAATATACGTCCAGTTCCACTTCTTCAATTTCTTCTCCTGCTGCCATTATTTGTGCTTTTTGTAAGACGTCTGATCGCATATATTTCGTTTTGCAGCAGTTCATTTTCAGGCCATTCTAACTGCTTTTCTTGTTGAGTCTTCGTAGCATGCTCTGCGGTTGGTTGGTGCTTTCAGCAATTAGTAAGATGTCATCCTTGAAACCGATATGAGATAATTATTCTCAGTTTATGTCGACACCGCTCCTCCAATTGATCTTGTTCATAACCATTTCGAGGCAGGCTGTGAATAATTTTGGTGAAATCTTATCTCCTTGCTTTACACCTTTCTCGATTGGAATGCTGAGGGGAGTTTCGAGGAGAGTAATGTCTGTTGTGCATCCAGTATTCGCTTCCTTCAACAAACTGATGTACTACATGTTAATGCCCTGCTCTGTGAGCGCCTTTAATATTGCATTGAAGCATAAGCTTTCGTGGCCGACGAAGTGGGTATTAGCCCACGAAAGCTTATGCTTCAATACTTTAGTTAGACTTTGAGGTGCCACAGGACTCTTTGTTGCCTCTGCTATTCCAGACTAACACGGCTACCTCTCTGATTCTTTAATATTGCGTTGAACTCAACGCTATCGATGGCCTTTTCATAGTCAAAGAAAGCAATGCACAATGGGAGTTTGTATTCCCTTGCTCTTTCTAGGAGCTGGCTGAGGGTGAATATATGGTCGATCGTGCTGAAATTCCTTCGGAATCCTGCCTGCTCTTGTTCATCCACACTCTGCAAGAGTCAGTTTATCACTTTTGTAAAGAGCTTATAGTTGTGAGAGAGCAGTAGTATATGTAGGGCAGTAGTTCTTAAGATTTTCTTGATCGCCCTTCTTATGTAGCAAGATGGTGTTCGACTCCTTCCAGCTTGATGGTATTCTTCCTTCTTCAAGATACAGAATCTCTAAACAGATGTGCTGCTGCTCTGTTAAACTGCCTCCCAGAGAACTGTCTATTGCCAAACAATTGCAACAAGAAGGGTGGGAATTCACCTCAGGGAGGTGCTCACTTCAAAGCTTAAGTGGGGGGTATCTTGATGGTATCTTTTTCTTTCATCTTACTTTAAAAAATGAAAAAGTTGTTCATGCATGGTATTTTTTCTCTGGTTTTTCCAGAGAAATGAATCCGTTTGCTGTAAAAACGTGTATCAAAACATATCGGATGTGTCACGCTGCCAAGTTAGAGTTGTATTGAGAACTTTTCTCTCTCTCTCTTTTTTTTTTTTGGCAGTTGTAAACTGTGCAGCATTTAATACTGCATAGATATGTTTGCATTTAATTGTATGTTAAAGCACTTTGTATATACACTTCTTTGTGGTTAGATGTAGTGATTAGAGTATCTGTTGTATTGTTTTTCCTTCAAGAATTATGCAAAATGCTATGGTTTGTGTGTGTAGAGGGGAACCAACGAAATTGGTTTTCTGTCAAAAACCACATGCAAAGTATGTACGGTTTTGATTCCTCCTTTAGTGGTTCAGTTATCATTGTTATTTACAGCAAGAGTGGCTTTTTATCTCGACATTTGCGCTCTTTAGTCTAGTTTCCGGTTATGTTCTTGGTTTGTGGTTTTATTGGCAAAGCCAAATACAGGCGGTTACAGCTCTTAATTTTGTTGCTTATTTGTACCCCATGCCTCTCCCAAGGAAAATAATGGAAGCCCATCACTTGTGAAATGTTACAATAGTCTGGGCAGAAGCCCCTAAGAATAACTGTAGGGGAAAAAAACCTATCCTTGACAGTGATATGGATGGAATGCCCAATAGATCTCTGTAAAGGCCCTGATATTTAAACACTTGGCTAACTTTCTAAGCACATGAGTATTCTCACTGAAGTCAATGGGACTGCTCTAGCATTAAAAGTTAGGCTTGTTCTTAAATACCTTGCTCTACCAGGGTGTAATTTTTGTGAATTTAAAACTAACTCCTAATGAAACACAGATTTGTCTAATGAAACACAGAAGGATTTATTTTTTAATTTCCAAGAGGCCAGATTCTGCCACCATTACTCAGTTACCGGAGTAATACCTGACTCTGTATTGACAAATCCAAGCATTAAAAAATGAGTCATGCCCCCACAAACTTTGATATTGGTTTTAAAAATTATTTGGCTTTAAAAATAAATTTGGAGTTCTTTGTATCTGTCTTCTGGTATTAGAACCTTTAGGGCTCACATTTCAAGCTTTTCTCTGCAACCATGAGGACTAGATACTAACTTTTTTGTTTTACATGAGAGCTAAAATTATCATGGCATAGCGTGACTCCAGGAGTCTGGAGCTCTAAGAAACATACCAAATACTGTGAGACTTGTGCTAAAATTTGTGAGAGATAGCAACACTCTAATCTTTGAGTAGCCCCATTGAAGTCAGACATTACTCCACCTAAAAGGTGACAGAATTTGGCTCTTAAATATTTATTATTTACTATATTTATTCATTCATTCACTCTTCTCCTCCCTTCTGCAATTTGGGCTCTCTTTCTTCCTTAATGTCGTGTTTGAAAGACATTGCTTCAGCTGCTAATTTCTTCAGACCTGAACACCATTTTTGTATTAATTAAAAACTAAAGCTATTAATGCATTGCTGATGAGTTTTGGTGAAGCACTAATCATGTTTACTCTATACCATTATAACCCTCATATACAACAGTAAAAATGGTCACCTTAAAAGTTTCCTTATTTCTGCCATTCATTGTTAGCTTTATTTTATTGGCATAACTTTTTGAAACATTTATATTTTCATTAAACATCTTGAACTTGGAAAGATTTTTTTTTTAATTTTAGCGTGAAATTAAATCTAGTCTTGTTTCCAGAAATGGACCAAATTCTGCCTTGCAACAAGCTGGTATGATCCAGGAGGCCTGTGTTCAGGGGTCGGAGTGGAAGAGGCTATAATATGACACAATTTATCTCCCTGGAGAGGGAAAACAAAAGACTACAGAGAAAACGAGCCATGGAATCATTCAACGTATTGATGGGCATGAAATTAGTGGCAGCGAGAAGAGGAATGTGTTGCCAGTTGCACTATTTTGCTACATGCCTGTTTCTTTTGTTAGCAAGAAAGTCTGTTACATGAAGGCTTTATTTTCTTTTCACAGCTCTCCCCACTCCTTGGGGCACAAGACCATTGGCTGCTTGGGGTGTAGTGTTGCTTTCAGTAATGTGGGAGCATAGTTTATAGGCATAATAAACACCTTAAATGGTTTGTCCCAATTATTAAGTGTATAACATCCACCCCACTTCTCGAGTTTGCCACAGAAGGTGATTCACTTAATGCTATTTTGTGATCAGCAGTGAGACATTTTGCTTTATATATACATATCCATGTTCTAAATTGCGGACCCATGTGATAAATTAATTAATCATGGACCCATGACCCACGTCATTGGCTCACTAATCCACCCTCTTGGGATTTATGCTATCACTCCAAACTTCTCAGCTGCTTCAGACAACCACCATTTTAAAAATAAATCTTCTGGGGAAATTCGGCAGCCGTCTCCCATCAAGTGTGGCGGTGTCCTCCAAATGTTACTCCTGCCACAATGAGCAAGTTTCACTCCTGGGCCAGTTGTATCATTTCTATAGCTTAAAATGTCTCAACTTTGAAAGCCTGACGTTTCATAGCTGTGGAGGGCTAGAAATAGGAGCTTTATTCCACTGTGAAGGGAGATACCCACCATTCCAAAGAAACACACTTAATTCTAGCTTTGGAAGGTCTTGAGATATCAGACTCTCAAATGCCCTGGTTTTCATGTGCAGAAGAGTTATTTTATGTTGTTAATGTTAGTGTGACACCCTTGATCTTTACCTGGTGGGATGCACAGTAACTGGAACATGGCTTGTATTTGGAGGGATTGAAAGAGGTCCACTGGAAATTTTAACTTTCCAAAATAATCTTAAAATGCTTTTTCTGCCACTTGTAGCGAAAACAAAATACATGATCAGAGAGGCAGCATGTGGCACTAGACTGAAAGTTCTGTTTCTGAGTCTTCCACTGATCTTGGTCAAATTATGCCCTTCCTCTGTCTTGCTGATTTAGATCTTCAGAGCAGGGATTGTCTCATTCTGTGTTTTGTACAGCACCTAGCACAATGGGACTCTGATCCTGGTTGGTGCTTTGTGGTGCTGCTGCAGTATCAGTAATAATGAATTTGAGGAGAAGTTTAAAGGTTTGACACTATTTTTAAGAATGGCTAACATAGCTTGCTCTGCCGTTGACAGTGGCGAGTAATGTGACCATCTCAAACTCTCGATAGTATAGTATAAACGTTTTATTATCTACCACATATGTAGATATAAAACAGAATTGTCTGTAGAAAATATATTTGCCTATAACCTCTTCCATCGTTGAATCTCTAAGCATTTTTGACAAACGTTATTGTCTCTGTATGGACAATGGAAGTGGCAGCAGCCCTGTTGCTTAGTGCAGGCTGGAGAGCTTGTCCCTCCTCGTCTGAGGGAGGCCAGGCCTGCTCGCGGTTTGGCGCCTTCTCCAAGCGAAGGGAAAAGCAGGGGGGTGGGTGTGGGGGAGAGAGTTAACAGTTCTCAGTGGGCCTCAGCCTTCAGCTGGGATGGGCCCAAACAGTCTGGGCTCTAGTCTGCACCCCAGCAGAGTGATAGTACAGTAAACCCTCGATTTAACGGACCTCGATTTAACGGACTTCGGATGCAACGGACAAAATTTCTGAGCAAGTCTGATGCATTCCTGATCCATTTCTGGCGGGCTGGCTGCCGGCTCCCGGCTGCCGCCCGGGTCCGGGCTGCGGAGCTGTCGCCCCGACCCTGTGGCAGGCGGGCTGCTGCTCCGACAGCTCTTTTTTATTATTATTATTAAATAACGGACTTTTTGATTTAACGGACACCCCCTCACCCGAATTAGTCCGTTAAATGGAGGTTTTACTGTAGTTTGCTCACCCAGCTGTTAAGCAGGGCAGGGCAGCAAACAGTCAAGGCTCCGGCCTGCAGTCAGGCAGAGCTGTAGCACCAGCAGTCCCTGGTGTCTGAGGAGTGCAGGCCTTCTGGCCAAAGGACGGGGAGTACTGTCACCCCAGGGGCGAGGTGGCAGAAGGATGCAGGCCCGCCCAGCTCCACCCTGTGCATCGGAAGTGTCAGGGCTTTCTGGAAGATCAGGCTGGTCCCTGGGGCAGCAGCTGTTCTCCTTGCTGTGTCTTACTCCAGCAGCAGGGAGCAGCTGTCTCCTTCAGCAGCTCCTTCCCAACTAAGGTAGTGGACTGGCCTTTTATACTTCTGCTTCCTGTCCCGCCCCTCTGCTTCCCGTATGCAGGCGTGGTCCTCCTCGCTCCACCCACCAGGTGGCTTGTGGCGTTCCTTCCATGTCCGAGGGAGGCCACGCCTCTCCTCTACACTTAGATCAAAACTAAACTGGATAAAATGCTATAAAATATGCTGTGTGTACCAGCTGGTATGGGGTAAGGAGATGACTAAGTCTTTTTCCATCTCTGTTTTCTAGGATGTGACACGTGGAGCTGTGAACTCTTATGTCCTGTGATTTACTTTAAGTCCCAAAATTCAGGCAAATCTGCCCCATTTTGGGATGAAACCTGAGAAATTAATATGGTTTCTGTCGATAGTCAAAAACTGGTGAGGCTTGCTCAAAGCAAGACTCAGATCATGAGCTTGGGCCAAGGTTTGGACTTTGATACGAACATTTTCCACACCACTTTTAGTCAGCATGCAGAGGACATTGTTTAGGTCTGTAGCAATGTTGTACGCACTCTTCAGACTTCGTGGTGGATATAGTGATAAGGTTTACAGATTCTGGAGGGAGTATCTTTGTGGATGGAGGGAGAGAGAGGATTTATGTGAAATTTAAGAAATAGTATGTAGCGCCATCTCTGATGCTCTCTGCTGTCTGGATGGTCAGTTAATGGTTTTCTATTAGGTGTTTGCTTCATTCACTGTGTTTTATTTCACTATGTGGGAAGCTACAATTCATGATTTGGCTTGATTTGCTTTATTTTCTATCTGTCTGAATCATCCTTATTCTAATACTTCAAATTCACTGGCTGTCTAACCTATTTAAATTGGGCTCCGAGTTTAAATTAATAAGAAGATTTATTATAAAATAATGGAGGAAGAATTAGTGGTTAAACACAGGCTTTGGAGACAGAAGACCTGGTTTCGGTATGTAATTCTGCTACAGTCTTCCTGTGTTTTATTGGCCAAGTCACTTAACTCTTTTTGGTCTCTTTTTTTCCTAGCTATAAAATAGGGACGGTAATATTTCTGAATGTTGTGAAACTTAATTCATTAATGCATGTAAAGGGCTCTGATAGTTTCAGATGGAAAGAACTAGATAAAAATTTGTTGAAAGTGGAACTTTTTGACAAGATTCAATGAATAAGAAGTTTACAGATTGTACATAATTTTGCAGTGTGTACCACATTGGTAATCATAAGACAATACCATTTAATTGCATATTGATTTCCAAACACTCAGCTGAACTAATTTTACTGGGTGAAATAGCTATACAATAAAAACATGCAGAAGAGACCACCCTTATTATTTTGGAAATGGACCCAAAGTGCCTTTAAATTTATGGGAGCTGATTTCTTCTTTCCTTTACACCTGTTTTACATTGGTGTAAGTCCATTGACTACATTGAAATCATCCCTTATTTACATTGATATGAGAGGAGAATTGGGCCTTCTAACTATAATTTTTCCCTTCCTTGATAGGTCACCTCTGGTTTTTTTGTCCGTCTTTTTGACAGTCGTCTATGACAAGTATATTGTCTTCTGTTAAATAAATAATAATCAATAAAACCCTCAAGAAATGTGTTACAATGGATGAGACAGTTTCCTTGGACGTTGTGTTTGGTAACAACGTCGATTGTAGTCTTGCAATATGTAACCTGTTTGTAACGGTAAACCGAGGCAAGGCCTTCTTTATTTGCAGAAATGTAAATTTAAGTGCCATTACTGCTCTTAAGAAAACTCTTGCTTGTCTTCACTTGTTTACCCAGAGACATAAATGAAAAGACCTCTCTTGTAATCTGAGCAGCTGGAAAACAGTCCTAATTAATGGACTCTAGCTCTGCGGACTTTGGTAAATGCACATTTTGCTTTTACTGGTGTAAACAATAGATTAGTGTGGGATTACATCTTTTAGTGTTTTTTTAAACAAAGAATAGTATCCAACAGTCTTTCAGCTGGCTTTATTTGTTGAAGAACCAAAGTATTTACAACATTTGTCAGTGCTGTCCAAAGCTGCTGTAAGACACTGAAACTGCAAATACCACGAAGAGGACTTGGAATATTCCCTACCGAAAGAATCTTCAGGGACATTGGCTCTCCCTGAGTCACTTGTATTTATTTAATCTAGCACTTTAACTGTCCTCCCTTCTAATAATACTTGGTAGTTCACTCCGTCATCTCTAGGGAGAAAATTGCTGTGTCGTTCGTGTAAGACACTGAAACTGCAAATACCACGAAGAGGACTTGGAATATTCCCTACCGAAAGAATCTTCAGGGACATTGGCTCTCCCTGAGAGTCACTTGTATTTATTTAATCTAGCAATTTAACTGTCCTCCCTTCCAATAATACTTGGTAGTTCACTCCGTCATCTCTTGGGAGTAAATTGCTGTGTCGTTCGTGGGGGCATTATTAAAAGGGGTTTAGTGAGCATTTGGTGTAGTAAGAACCCATTGTAACAGTTGCCTGGATGCATTAGCTTCCGATACCATGCAACTGCTAGTCATAAACCCTTTGCTCTAGTTGATTTCTCCATTAAGCTTTTTCTCTTATTGAACAGTCTATTATGCAACTATGCAAAGATGTGAAGTACACACGACTATGAAATTAACTTTGTTCTGCTCTGTCATTTTGATATCGGCAGATTTTTTTAAAAAAAAACAAACACGCACCAAAATCCCCTTCGGACCAATTCTAACGCATGATCACAGCATACTTGCTAATCAGATTTTTAACTCATGTTTCATATAGTGGTCTTTCTTCTCCCTTGCCCTTTGCCAGTTTTATATTTTATTTATATGTAAAATAAAATATTACTACAAGGATCAGTTTCTGCTGGCCTCATTCCAGAATCAACGACCCTGTCTTTTTTTCATCTTTGAGCAAACAGTCTGAAAGCACCGTTATTCCTTAAATTGGATTTCAGCTCTGATCCCCTTATGTTCAGTAAACAGGGTGTTCTATTAAGCATCATTGTTTTGGTCTACCACGCCAGTGGAGTTTCATTTTTAAGGGCAGAAGATGGGTCTGAAAATGGTTTAAAAATCCACCAGGGTGATGCTGGTGTAGAACCACCAGAAAATATTCATCTGAAAGGAGATGTTAGAGTATTGTTAGATTGGGAGAGCAGTTTCTGTGATGTATGCTTCCAGCTTCTTTTTTAACTGGGGCCATTTTAAAATTAATCTGTAGTTTGTACTAAACTCTGTTAGTGCTAGGACAACTCCATGATATAGGATGTAAGGCTGTATTACAAGACAAGGGATCCCTATTGTAAAGGACATAAGATTCAGGAGGAAATGACTGCTGTCTTCCAAACCCCAGCAACATTAACTTGCATTTCTCCTCCATTTCTCCAGTGACACCACCCCCTAACATTTGGTTGAGTGGCTGTTCTCCCCTCCCCCCATTTTCTTTTTTTGCCCACAGGTACCTGGCTCCATCTTATATTGATGGACACTCCTTTTATTTCACATGCTGTTTTAGCACTTTATTCCTGATTTAGATTCAGCACTTGTTTGAAATGAAATAGTTATTGTAAGTGGTTTTCGCCCCCTCATTCCCCAAAGGTTTTGTGTGTGTGTGTGTGTGTATGCGCGCGCGCGTGTGCACACACTGTACAATATGTTTCTTAAGGAAATAGTCAACAGTTTGTACCCAAAGCTGTAAAACTACACCCTCTTGTCCTCCGCTTTTTCTCCCCCATTGTCCCTGCTGCCTTTCCAGCTGAAAGAGCAAGTTTGGCACCCACATGCTAGAAAGCCCTGATTAGTTCCTAAAAGAAGCAGTAAGTTGATTGCTCACAGAGATGATGTAAGCCGTTGCTCTGGGGTACATCAGGTTGGATTTCTCATGCTTTATCTTATAAAGCCTAAATTAACAGCTGGTTTGGTTTGAGTTCTCCGGGATCTGACTAAGGGATTACGGTCCATTCTCAAGTGAGTCAATCTAGTTTAATTTATTTCAGGTCTATCAAAAAAGATCAATCAAAGCTCTTTTTGAAAGTAAAGCTGTAATCGGCCTGTGTACTTAGATGCCACTGTTGTTGCAAGTTGCTTTGCCTCTCTAGTGGAAAAATGTTCAGACTGGAGCTAAGAGGATGTACTGTAGTGATTTTTCTTTTTCATTTCACACACTATTAGATTTTTTGAAAGCTTACTTGTGTTTTGAGAACTGTACACTTCTAAGCAAATCTGCTCTCGTGACTACCTGAACTTGAACTAGGCAGAAGTGTGGTGAGCGTTTGCAGCTTCTGTGTGTAGACAAGCCTTTAACATGGCTTATTTAAAGTTGGTAAAATCCTTTGATGAATGGCGTTATATTGCTACTAAGAAGTTGCTCACCTACCTAGGGTTTCTTTCTTCACTGCACTAGAATATTCTGCTGAAGTGGTTCGCCAGATTGTAGGCATTTAAATCTGATTTGAATCTGTCTCCCAATGAACGGATTCAGGTGAATTTGGGGACCATTGGGCGTTGGGTTGGGGAAGGTGAAAACACAATTAGCCGCTGTTAGGCTCGTTAGTTCAGATGATTTGCAAAACCTAACACCCACAAATTCTCATTCTCTTATTAAGAGTAAGAGCCACCAGCTTCCATGCCCAAACGAAGGCTTTTTTAAAACAAACTCTTGCAATATGTCCTGTGTGTCATATAATGTTCACTGCCTTTATCAACAGTAATGAATCTTGATCTGCCCAAGAAAGTATGCTTTTTAACATATGCTATGTCTTCTGTTAAGCAGGACTGTATCCTGCCCTTGCAAGGTGAAAGATTCTTTGATCCAATAGGTCTTTTCCAATTTTTGCTAACTCCCCTTCACCCACTAATAACATTTTCACCTTCACCTGGTTCATTTAAAAAAACCAACCACACAGTAAAAATCTTTCTTAAAGAGGCAGCAGACTGTACATTTATTACCAATTCAGCCTTACCATTGCACCTCTTATTCTCCATGTCTTCATGTGCTGTAGACATGGCGCCAGAGTCTTTGCTGTGTAAACAGGCTTAGCACCACTGGGTTTAATGGAGTTCTGCTCTTTTAAATCAGGAGAGAATTTGGCCTATGACTTTGCAGTGCAGTTGGTTGTAAGGTAGGCACCTTGCATGTTCCATTCTAGTCTCTGATCTCATCCCTCCCCCTCCACCCACATGGTAATTCACTTGAAGCCACCACCCATGTTCTGTGTTCTTGTAACCTTTTAAAGCTTCTGATAATGAATCTTGTTCCTTTTTTAAAAAGTGCCAGATTTAAAAAAAAATGCTGTGTGTGTACACTGGTAAGATCCTCTGGAGTGCCTTACAGTAAAGGAGTTTTATTAGACAGTTGTTTTATTAAATAATATGACACCTACTTTACTAATGTTTTACATCTGCCAAAATCCAAATGGTAGAAATTTTGGAACAAAATGTTAAAATCCAGTTCCTCACCACCAAACCATGCTTATCAGCTTTTAACCCACCCGAGTTATGCCTTCTACACAAAATAAATGTTGGCGTCTAATAACGTCTGCAAAAATATATGCTGGATAGGATTTCTAGTGGGGACGCTAGCTTCAACCTCAACTATGGAGTGACTCCCATTGTTCCTTTTAATAGTCTGTTTTTAAAAAGGGACTTGAAACTTGTGTAACTATCTTTCTGCAACTGCATTTCATTGCAGATGTTTAAAAACAAAACAAAATAACGAGACAGACTGACTACATTTTAGGATTGGTGAACATGGGATCCTCCGTGTGGTTCAGCACATATTGTTTAGCACATGTATTTTTCTCACCAAGACGTATATATATCATTCAGCCACACTCAGGGTTTTCAAACTGTGTGTGATGGAGTAGCATTCTTTCAGACGATTGCACTATCAAACCCTGAAGAGCAATGGCTGCATTGAGACTTAATTTTAAATTCCTCCCTTTATATCTTCTCTGCTACATCTGGATTATGAAGGTTTAAATCTTCAAGACAAATGTTATTCTTAAGAGTTTGATGTTCGACTGGGAATCCTTTTGAACAGTTACAGAGTCTCTCTCTTTAAAATGCTAGGAGCAGTTACAGAGGCAAGTCCAGCTTCTCAGACGCTTACCGTGCATATTTTGCAATATACCTGAGAACATGGCAGTACTTCACACGTACCCTCCCATTTCTCTACTGTTTAACCACCATGTCCTGTAACTCAAGTCACTTCTTTAAAAGCCAATGCACTAAGGAGGTCACCTTCTTTGATTCCGCTGTGTACTTGAACCTTTAATAATTCATTTCCCCCTGTTCCTCTTACCTGGGATAAAAAGAAGAAAGATTCAGAGTAAATGCTAATAATTGTGCATGTAATATAATTGGAAGTGTTTCATTGCCATGTTGTGTAAGCTTCTTCTTCATCTTAGTGCTTGAATGTACCACTAGCCTTGCATTTAGCTTCTTGTTGCTGCTCTTTGATTCAGGTAGGCCATAGTATAAATAGGCTTGTTGCTATGGTGAAAATCAGAGTCCTTGTCTGCTGTGCATAACCTTTCCTATCTTTCTGGACACTGTTTTTTTGTTTTTGTTTTTTAATACACAGGGCTAGAATGGAATGGAATCTCTACTTTTGGTGGAGATGGGATTCCAAGTGGTAATTTGGCTGGAGGATGGTACCTTGTAGGTGTCTTTGAGAAGTATTTATAGATTGGAAATCCCTTCTGTGATGACTCAGCACTGCTAAGAAGAATGTGGATTTTTCTGTCTCTTCAGGGACAGAAAACTGGTTGTGTTCTCCCTTTCCCACCCCATTCTAACATTTTGTTTTGACAAGGTCAGTCACATCAGACTGAGGATTTGGGTTGGCATGACAGTAAAAATTTCGCTAAGAATAACGATAAAAGTTGCCTACATCCCCAACTTGTGCATGTCCAGAAGATGAATCTTCTCAGTACAGTTTAGTAGGGAAGAGTAACATGTTTATCAGTCGCGCTCTTGCAAATTCCAAGGAGCGCTTGAGATTTGTTTGTTAAGGCTTTGCTGGAAGGGAGTGCTTTTCAGTGATTGTGTTAAATGTTGAAACCGGCTCTGCCTGCCCATTAATCCAGAACCCTTGTTTGGGTGCGTCTCTTTTTTATTTTATGGATGTGTTGCACTTTTTGCAAGAGAACCTGGAAAATCAAGTGTGATAAAGGTCATGACAGTGTATCAAACCCAGTAAATTAAAAGGGGTCTTGCTCTCCATTTTAAACGCTAGGGCAAAGGCTCCCAAATGGGGGTACCTGAGCTTGATGTTCCAACCATTTACTTCACATGATTAAGCTGGTGGTTCATGAACCAATACAGTTTGGGAGTGAGTGGCCTAGGGAGTAGTAGTTGGCTCCCTCAGTACAGCAAATACCCCCCCTCCATGCACATTTCTTTTATGACAGAGGTGTCCACTTTTCAACTAAACAGGCCTCTCTGGGGAGCCTATAAAACACTTGTTCCATAATCCTTGCTGCTGAGCCACACAAAGTGTTCTGTCTGTTGTGGCCTACCCTCTGCAATGCCTGCTCCTGCTCCCCAGTGTTCCCATCCCACACCAATCTGGGAATGCATTGGCAGTTCAAATTTGGGGCTGTGGGTAGGCCAGAAACCTGTCCCACCCTCTTGTGAGCCACATTTGGCTTTCTCTGTAGCTTGTGGCTTTCTGCTAAGGATTTCCTCTGGCGATCGAAATAATCCTATTCCCCACGCCATCCACCTTCTTCTACCACCCAGGAATTAATCTGTTTCTAATCTGAAATGTATTTTTTTTCCTAAGCACTGTGACGTCCCGGAAGGGAAAACTGCCCTTGATTCAAGTCCATTTTCTTTATCATTGTCTGTGTTAATATTTTCGGTAAGGATAATAGATCTTTGAAATGTTTTAGCCCAGATTCTGACTTAATTTCCCTTTTTAATTTTTTTAAAGAAGAGCCTAGAATTACAAGCTTCTTTGTGAAATTCTTTTTTAATTTTAATGCGAAAATCTCCTTTGCTTTCCCTCCCCCTTGCTCCCTCCAAAGTAATTTCCATTAGCAATCTGAGTCTGACTGCCTTTTGCAAAAGAGGTTTGATTTCTGCATTCTTTGTGGACCCAGAATTCCCACATAAGAGTGATCCATGAAGAGGTTTGGAGTGCGATAAATGCAGCACTGAGCCCAGAAACCAGAGAACGAAACATGACCAGTCTGTGTTCAGTGTTAAAGCTGAATGAAGTGAAAAAAAAAAAAAAAAGTAAACACACACTGTGGAGAATAAAAAGTATAGTTAGATTTTAAAAATTTCCTTCATCTTTAATAAATCTCTGGTAATGAAGATTATTTTTTTTTAACCACATGATTAAGCGGGTGGCTCATGAACCAATACAGTTTGGGAGTGAGTGGCCTAGGGAGTAGTAGTTGTTTTTTTTTATCTTCACTTTGTCCCTTTAAATGCTCAATTTATTTTGCAAGCCTTCCCTCAACCACTTCTGTTTGTTCTTTCAGAGGCTGCTTTTTCATGCTTATGTGCGGGTGGGGGGACAAGTCTTCTCTTCCCTCCTCCTGCCCCCCCCCCCCCCCCCCCGCCACTCAGAGAGCCTATGGTTTTTGCTTCTGATTCCTCAAGAAATCACCCAGTGCAGGTGGAATGTGTACTACAGTAGAGATGGTTGTAAGGGCAGCTGACAGATGCAATGGTGCAGTGGAATGTATTGTAAACTAAGCAAGGTTGCATATAGACCTCACACAGTGGGTAATTTAAATATTTATTTTGCAATATTTCTAGAGGGCAATCTCATTGGGCTAAAAAGCGTGTCTGAACAAGGTGCTGTTGTTTGGAAGCAGCTCGCTTCACTTTCAGGGATACAAATCCCCAAATGCCTGGCAGTTAGAACTGTATTCAGGACTCAGAGGGGAGTCCAGGAAGCCGTTGGCATAGATCAGATGCTGCAAAAGGCCCCCTATTGTAATTCCTGGATAAAGCAGCATCAGAAAAGCCTTCATCTCTGGGAATGCTATGGATGGCGGCTCCATCAGACTCTTGGTGGAGGGAATGGGCTGGTTGTTGAGAGGAGCAGGTGAAAACAATCCACTTTCACCCCTACCTGCGACACCCTCAAATATGGTGTTGGTTGGTCCCAGCCCAAGGGACTGGCCTTCCAGATATGGATCCTTGGGATGGCAATAAAGGAGGAATGCTGGGGATTCTAGGATGAACTAAAAAATCCATACCCCAAACAATCTCTTCATCTTAATGGAGAAGCTCAGAAAGAGCCAGGTGCTATTGCTGGAAGATAATCTTGTGCAACCTGGTATCTGAATTATGACTCAGTGTAGTGGAGACGGGAAGCAGTGCCTGGTAGATGTGATACTATTTTTTTCCTCCTGGATCTAAACAAAGCCACATCTCCGTATAGTGGGGGCGTGGTGGTGGTAGAGGAAGGACAGGGTTCTGTTTGCTGTGTTGCAAGAAGTGCTGTCCTTCAGATGAGATGTAAAACCATGATCTCGATCACTTGTCATTAGAGATCCCAAGGCACTTGGGTGTTAGCATCAATATTCTAGCCAAAATTGTCACTTGAGTAAATTCTGCCACACCTATGTTTTAGAACCTTGCAGTTTTAATTAGTTACGGCCGTCTTTGCTTCCTGTCTGAAACTGCTGTGTAGAGTTGCTGTGTAAATATTAAGGAACTCCTGCTTGCTTCCCCAGAGACAGGTGTGTTTCTACAGTGGGTGAATTGATCAGTGAGTTATGGAGGCAAAAATCCCTCTCAAGACCAAAATCTTTGAGAGTCCGTCAGGACATGAGTTCTAGTCCCAGCTGTGTCACAGCCTTTGTATTTGATCTTAACCTCTTTCCCTTTTACTTTTCCCAGCTGTAAAATGGGTCTGCTAACACTGGTTTACGTTCACAATGGTGTTTCAGTGTTAGTAAAGCCCCGGGGGTTCCTTGGGTGCAAAATGCTGTAAAACGCAGACAGAGTGTTACTATGTTACAGAATGGATGTCTGACTAGGGAAGGGAGGCAGCTCAAGGAGACAATAGAAAAAGTTTCTTATAGTCTGTTTAAACGTAATATTTACATTAATTTGCTTTTAATTGTAAAATGTTTGCAAGCCTCCGGTATGTTTACATAACACTATGCCGCTTATTATCAGATGAAGGAATTATCACATGTGGGAGGGCTGTTGAAACCCTCTTCGGGCTGGAAGGGAACTTGTACCTCAGCTGGCTTTAAGAGGGGGATCAGCAGTTTGGGTTAGCAGGGGCCAGCAGTTTGGGGATGGAAGCAGGGGAAGTTAGCTGGCAGGTGGGAGGTCTAGCTGGCTTCCCCAGCTGTGTGAACAAACTTGCTGAACTTCCAGGATGAGGCTCACAACCACTTTGAACCTGTGCCTGTTTTTAAGTGGCTCTGAGCTTCAGTTACTCTATCACAGCTCCAATACAATATCTACCCGTGCTTCCCACAACCCTGACTGAGTGCATAGAGCTCCTGACTTATAGTCAGAGTATGGGGAGGAGCATTTTTTATTATTCTGTGGCAGAGTTCTGGTAGCAAGGACCCACTTGGCTGGGGCTGATTGAACATCCTGGAGTGGAATTGCACACATAGGACCTGATTTTGGGTATTGCCATTGCCACTGGTAACTCCATTGAGCTAGTTACTCCTGACTCATGTTGGTTCAAGAGGAGATTTAGCCCGACGTTTAAAACTAGACTGGATAAAGCACAGGGATGCACACTGCCCTGAGAGGAGCCCCACTAGCTTTTCCCTTCTCTAAATTCTGCAAGCTTTTGTTGGTGAAACTTAATTTGTGCTCGTCCTGGTAAAACTTGAAGTTTGTGACCACTTCCTCCATTCCCAGCTACCTGCGTTGCCTGGTACAAGGCTTGGATGTCTTGGTAACTGCAGCTTTGCATGTGGCTGCTTGTTTGCTTTTGGAAGTGGGTTGCTTGCTGAATGTATTGGCAGAAGATCTTGGTAAAGCACCAACAAGTGGTGTAAAAATCCTCTCTCCTGGCCAAATTCCAATTTGGACAGTTAATGACCTGCTGATTTGCTCTGCCTTTTCAACTGGCTATAGTATTCTTCACTTTCTGTCCTAAATTTTGGGTATGGATTTTAACTTACTGGAATAAGTGTTCTATCACACTTGGTGTATCAGTGTTAGTGCTGGCTGAGAATGGGCTATCACATCAGTAAGAATGGGAAAACTGGTGGAAAGCATAAGAGGTATTTAGCAGCTGGAGGAGAGAGAGACGTGGCCAGTAGTTGCCAGTTTATAAAATGGCCACTTCAGGGCTGCAGCTGTTTTGATTCTGTGAAATATAAAGGACCAGCCCCAGAAAGGCATGCTGGGAAAAAAATCCTATAGGAGAACAAGCTTGCACTGGGGTAGGTCTAGTAGGAGGCCAAGGAGTCACCAAAGAAGGAGACTGAGTGGTGATTGGTAATCACCATATCTCTGTCTTATATATGGCTGCATCTGGTAATTCCGATGCATACACTTTCACAGCCAGTTAACAAAGTTTGTAAATCACTTTGGGATTCCTGTCTGGATGAAAGGTGCTATATAAATGTGAGATCACTATCAAAATGCAATCATTGCTGTAAATTAGGCAAGGGTTTTTGGGTGGTTTTATTATCGCCACTGTTCCTGCCGGCAGCTCTGACCATTATCCGAGGGAATTAAATCAATCGACAGCAGCTGTAGACATTTATGCGAGTCCAGGGCCTGAGTGGCTTAGCTGGAGAAGCATGTCAAAACTTACAGTGAGGGCCAGGGTCTCCGGGAGTACATAAAGGGTTTTTTCTTTTTCAAGTTTGCTGCAAACAACTTTGGTGCTGTCCAGAGCAGTTGATTTATCCTCGGTAATGGTCTGAGTTCTTTAATTTGCCTCCTGAAAACATGTGTGCATGTTGTTAAAATAAATAAACAGTTTTTATACTGCATAGATTATTAAGATATGCCATATTTGACCAATAAGGTCCCTATTGTGTGTCTGCTGTGGGTGTCTGATGTTCTATGCATGTATTGGAACCCTGGAATTTTGCCTCTTATGGAAAGGTGGGGGGCTGGTATGGTAAGTTTATTCAGGGTGTTCTGCTGAATTTGATCATCTTGAGCTGCACAGCATTCAATATGTCCCCTTTGGTTTTTTGCTGCTCTTGTGGTTTCAGGTGTTTTATGAGCAATTAATTCATGACTTCACTCGGACTTCTCCCTGTGAAAACATGTGGCCCATAGTATCTAAATGTCTGTATAGAATAATATTCGGATGCAGGGGCTGAGTGAGGGTAAAGAAAGCAAGGGATACAGGTAGAGCTAATATCTGCCTATTTTTCTTTTTAAGGTCATAAGAGTCAACTTCCCTTTAGCTGTATGAAACGTGTGTTTCTCAATAGGCTGGAGTTTGCTTTGGAGCATGCCACTGCTACTACTGGCCTATTTAGCAGAGATACAATTGCTGCTGAAATACTGTACCCGGTTCTGGTGTCCACAGTTCAAGGAGGAAGATGATAAAGTGGAGAGAGTTCGGCGAAGAGCCATGAGCATGATTAAAGGATTAGAAAACCTGCCTTGTTGTGATCGACTCAAAGGGCTGAATCTAGTTAGCTTTAACCAGGAGAAAGTTAAGGGGTGACTTGATGGCAATCTAGAAGTACCTACATGGGTAACAAATATTTAATAGTGGGCTCTCCAGTCTAGCAGAGAAAAATGCAACATAATCCAGTGACTGGAAGTTGAAGCTAGACAAACTGAACCTGGAAAAAAGATGTCAATTTTTAACAGTGAGAATAATTAACCATTGGAACTGTTTACTGCTGGATTTTCCATCCCTGCCAATTTTTAAATCCAGTTTGGATGTTTTTATAAAAGATCTGCTCTGGGATTTATTTTGGGGTAAATTCTGGGATCTGGGTTATACAGGAGGTCAGACTGGATGATCACAACAATCCCATTTGGCATTGGAATCTATGCAATCCAGCAGTGATAATGGTGAGAGCCGTAAGGTAAGCCCCCGACCGCTCTGAGCAGGTCTACGGTTGGGTCTTCAGTTGGGTCGTAGTTATAACAAACAGCTTCTGAGTTGGATGCGTTGTGTTTGTTTATTGTGCTAAACTGTTAATTTTTGGGGTGTTTTCTCTCTTGACTTGGATATGAAGTACAGTAAAACCTCCATTTAACGGACTAATTCGGGTGAGGGGGTATCCGTTAAATCAAAAAGTCCGTTATTTAATAATAATAAAAAATGAGCTGTCAGAGCAGCAGCCCGCCCGCCACAGGGTCAGGGCGACAGCTCCGCAGCCCACCCGCTGCCTGGACCCGGGCGGCAGCCGGGAGCCGGCAGCCAGCCTGCCAGAAATGGATCAGGAATGCATCAGACTAGCTCAGAAATTTTGTCCGTTGCATCCGAAGTCCGTTAAATCGAGGTCCGTTAAATCGAGGGTTTACTGTATAAGACTTTAGAAAACATTTGGCATTAAGCAGCATGACCTTCTTAAGTTCCTGAGGCTAAATTTTAAGTGTAGGCAGGTCTTCCTCTCCTTCATGAGCCCTGGGAATCCAGCCAGTCTCTAGATATGCTCTATAATAAAGTGGATGGCATACAACATCTTCTAATCTCAATTTTCCAGTGGGGAAAGTTGGTGCTGGGAAAGAATGGGGTTGATCTCTTCCAGAAGAACTCAGCTGAAGGATTTGATTGCTGGATCCTCCCAAGAAATTGAGCTTGGATCTTGGTAGAAATGCATTTTAAATGGAGTCCATCCCTCTTAAAAGGATCCTTACAAAGAATGGGTGTGACATACATATACAACTTACATTGTAATATGCCATGGAGATGAAAAGTTATCATCCCCAAATAATAATATGCGTCATTTAGTATTATTTTAATAGGGCTTCTGATGTCATTAAGTGTATAGTATTTACTGTGGAATATCACACCTCGGACATCACAGCTCTGTACACCTACATTTTTCAGTGGTTTAAACTTTTCAGGGAAAGCAACAAACAATATCGGGTCACTTCCACCGGAGACTCCACTAGCAGCTTCTCCTGGAAGTGCTGGGTATCTGACATCTCATGTGTGCTCATTGCAGAGCAAGTAGGGCAAAAGGTTTAGTGCATGGTGTTAGCTTTGAAGCAAACCTTTATTTTTCTGCTTCAGGGTTTCCCAGAAAGTCACACTCTCCTCCTGCATTTTTTCCCCTTACTGTCTCCCTTTCCTCTTCCAGGTTTCTTCTCATCATCACACAGGCTAGCAGCTTCTCTGAGCCTCGCAGCAAAGTGGGCTTTGCTGCAGCCAAAAAAATCCAGTCCATTCCCCTGTCTTAGTGTCCACTGTGCTGTCTCAGTTGCAGCAGATTACTGATTGGTCAGACAGCCCAGGTATCTTAAATCTATGGAGGGCCTGTATAGGCAGCTGCATTTAAAACTTTTATCACCACCCCTGCAGGTGAAAGGCTTTCATATGCTGTGCTGGTCCAACAAAGTCTATTTTATTTATGTGCTTCCAAGCCCTTAAAAATTCTTTTAGGGTACATCAGTAGGGAGTTAATAGAAACTTTAAAACAGGAAAAATGCCTGTGGGCTGAGCAGAAACTCAGTGACTGACTTGAGCATATAGCTTGTACTTGAGTTGATAGGTCATTTGCTGAGGGGGAGCTGGATCAACTGGTTTCACTGATAGCACTTCCGCTGGGAGCTGAGTCACTAATTGGGACTACGACTTGTTATTTAGGGAGGAGCATACGTATCCCAACATGGATCTCCTTTCATGGAAAATGCTTTTAATTCGTACTCCACTGGGTAGCTGTTTTAAGACTATCCAAGTACATTTATCAGGGGATTGGCTCAGAATAGATTTGTATGCATATTTAGGTATGCAGAGGAGCTGGGGCATTTGTCTGTCTGCCCTTGCCCACTCCCGAAGCTCCACACCAGAGGTGAAACGAAGACCGTTTTAATCTGATCCCTGGTCCTCTATAAGAATAGCAGTTTTTTAAAAACAAAATGCACCTTCTTAAAAGACTAAAATGTCTTAAGCATTAGCAGAGTCTTCTACCTTGTTTCTGCTAAATGGGATTATGAGGGATTTAATTCCATGAGAATTTTTACATGTTGACGGTAGTGACTTCTCACTTTGTTTCTAGATGGGGAAAGTGGGTGGAACGTGACATTCTCCTCTAACTCCCACCAGATCTCTCCATTTTGACCTTAAATTTCCCCTCTGTGCATAACAAATGCTTCTCCACAATCGTGGATTGGATAGAAGAGGGGTGGGAGAGATTCGGTCAGGAGTAAAATCCAAATGGAAAATGGGCATTTATGAGCAAATCGTATTGATTCCCGTACACAGAACCGAGAATATTGAAAGCTACTTGCACTGCAGCTTTAATACTCTTCTTGCCACATGTACACTAATAAACTCAAGGGACACTGTCAATATCATTTGGGCACCAATCCAGCAAAGCACTTAAGTACCTTTTGTAATTTTAAGCATATTGAAATCGATGGGACCATTCATGTACTTAAAGATACCTTGGTACTTAAGGGCTTTGCTGGAATAGAGCCTATAAGAACAAAATTTATTTTTGATAGCTTCTGTCTGAATTCTTTTTTTTTTCTCCCAGGTTTCAACAAACTTCTTGGCTGTAAAAATTTCCAGGCACCATTGGGTAGTATTGTGCTTAGTGTTTGAGAACCAGGAAGTAAAATGTACTAAACATGGAGGCATGCAAGAGATCCCATGGGTGTCCACATTCCCACCCTTGCGCTACAACGTTAGCGCAAAAAGGCTTATCCCTCTCGAAAAGGAGGTTTAACACTTGCGCTGTAAACGGGGAGTCATTGCGCTAAATCTCCCTTTGAAGTGTGTTCGGTAGGAAAATTATAGCGCTAAAGGAAGGTTTTGGCGGTGCAAAGCGCCAGTCTAACCATGCCCAGAAAGAGAAAGTGGGCATTCTAGCTATGTGAAGTGGATAAAATAAGCAAATGGCATGAATGTTGACGAATCAGCTAGATTTTTAAAGAAGTCTTAGTAATGTATGTTGTTACTAGCACCGGTGCGGATTTCTAAGTATATAATTTTTATATACAATATCCCTTTTAAGCTGCACTTGATCCTCTGCTTACCAGAGGTTGCAATTATTATGTAAGGAGGAATAGTTTTTGAACAACATTTCCCCTTGTAGGAGATACACAGCAAGATTTGTTTCCACATTAGGTTCTCTCCAAGTATTGCTCTTTAATTTGTTCTCCCCCCTCCCCCTTGAGAATGTCAGTTTTTGCCGATTGTGTGGGTAAATATGATTCTCCATTTCTTGTCCACCTTCCTTTGTGACCCTTGCAAACCCAGGGGATCAGTGTGTTTACGTGATAACGTGCTCTGTGCCAAGAAATCCTGACTCCTTGTGCAATATCGCGGGGCCCGTGATGCAGTGCGGGATCACGTTCCAGGCCTAGGTCTTGTTTATCTTGGATCCTTTCCGTGCTGTGGAGCAACAGCTAGTACTTGTCTTTTCTCTCTCTCCTCTTTGGCTCCTCTTTGACTTGAGATCCCTCCTCCTCTTAGCATATAGTGAGCCAAAGTTTGCCCCTTCTGCTTTTCCTCCCATTTTGTCCACGAATGATCCGGAGAAGAGGAAGCAGAGTTAGTATGTGAAAATCATACTGAGAAGTCCACCAGCTCTTAACTTCCATCATAGCTTCTAAAATATATTTTTTTGTTGCTGACCACGTTGAAAAAGGTAGAAACAGTCTTAAGGCTTAGTGCCGTTTCTACCAGATGGTAAATAACACAGGCTCCCATTATCTGTTAGTCACAATTATTGTTCGGATATGATGATGGCTAAAAATCAAGAGTGTTCTCTCTGTTTAGTTTTTCTTCTAAGTATTATTTACCCTGTAGAACAGATGTGAGGAGCCAGTCCTGCTTCCAGTGAAGTCGACAGTGAAATTCCCACTGAGATTTCTGAGTGAGACTGGGTCCCATGTCTAGGGAGGCAGGCAGGATTAGAGTTAAGTAAGAGTAAGTACAGTATGGTAAAAGCAGAATATCCTACTTATTGCTTAATGCTGTGCATTTTGTTGTGAAGAATTTCTGTTTGAATCCTATGGCTTTTCTGCTGGTGGATGCCAAGAGCTGAATTAATGTGGGTGGAGAAAAGGGAAGATGAGTTGACAGGCAAAAGAGGTTTTGGTTTCCACACTTAGTCGGACATTGGTTGCCTGCAGCAGAAAGAAATGAAAAACAGTCTCTGATTTCTTCGTGACCCCGTAGCTACAAGGACTTCAGCTGATGGATGAGGGGCTTGGTTTGGCAGACATACTCTGTTGGATCCACTTTTGACCGTGTCAACCCCAGTGTCAGTATCTAAATCTGGAATGCTGTTGAGTATTATGGGAATATAAATAAACCAAGAAAAGGATCAGGAAGGGGGCAATGGCAGCAAAGAATCTGAAAATGAATATTAAAAAAACAAACCCAAACCCATAGCTAACAATGAAAAGTGTGTTGAGGGAGGAGGGGAAAATGTTGATTTCTAAATATTTTCATTTCTGTTGTGCCTTTCTTCCCAAAGGAGTAAACAGCACTTCACAATTCAGCACTACTGAAATGTGGTGGGAGAACAGTACACCGCTTAGATGTTATCATAATATGTACATTGCTTTTCATCCAGGGATCTCAAAGCACTTCACCATGAACCCTGAGGCTGCTTTACTTTTAAACTGGGGAAGGATAGTTTAAGGATCTGGGAACTTTGAGCCACCTTTGTGCCTCCACTCCTGAGCTGCCGTATGATGAAGAGAGAGGTATATAAACTTAGATCTTTCCTAGATACTTATATCATCTCCTTGGTGTCCGAGCACCTCACAATAAGTAATAGATTTCTTCTGTGTGACACCTCACCGAAGTAGGGAATTGTGATTCCATTTTACAAATGGGGATCTGAGGCACTGGGTAAATTAAGTGGCGTGCCCAAGATGACACAGCAAGTCTGCGGCTGGACTAGGAGTTGAGTCCCAATCCCACCCTGGGTCCCAGTGCAGTGCCCTAAGCCCAAAACTGTCCTTCCAGCTCTGGAAATGCTGAAGGTTTGAATTTTGTATTGACTTGAATCACTTTGCAAAATACACCCGCTTCTAGCCCACATCTGTAAGTGTCTGTTGGCATTGTCTGAATTACTATTTAACGGAGAGCTGCGGTTGATCCAGAACCAGAAGGAGGATGGGTCTGTATGTGCAAAAATATAGGCAGTTCATTTAGCAGGCTCTGAAAATAAAGCTGTCGAGGAACCTTTTGTAGCCTGATGTCTGTTGAACCTGGGTAGATATGGCCACATGGTTTTTACTGTACCAGTTCCTCATGTCACTGCCCTGTTTGGATGTTTTCCTTTGCTTGGTTTTTCTTTCTTTTCCCCCTCGCCCTCTCTTTTGGCCAGGATTTTAACATATATCACAGGCGTGTAGGCTAAGAGCCTGGGACTTCCCCTCACCACACTCAAAGTCTTTGATCTTTTGCTTTGGAGGTAACATCAAAAGGATGGCTGAGAAAGACAGCCAGCGCTGTGAAGTTCAACGTTCAAGTTAATAGCTTGACTGAAGGTTGTGCTGCATTGCTGGAGCCGAAATAAACAGAGGCAATTCACCACATTTCCCTGGAAATAGACCTTAATATTGTAAAAGGCCTTCATTTGCATTTGGAATTAATCCGGACCCTCGTGAAGGACAGATATTTTTTTTTTAAATACCCCCCCCCATGTGAGCAGCATGACATAAAGAATTCAGATGATCATTTCAGTGGATGAGGTATTCAAAGCGATTCCGTTCAGCGCTCCTAGTCATTTGCTGTGTCCAGATATTTATCTTTATAGACATGTCCTGTAATTTACGTTTACTATTTGTCATTTCTGGTTTTGCTCTGTTTCTCGAATAATTGGTCTCAAATATCAGCAAAGCATCCCTTTCCCCCTTCTGTTCATAATAAAAAAACCCAGCTACGCCCAGTCCAATTTATACAGTGTAAGGTGTGGACTTCTCCTGCCAGATTTTTTTTCCATTCCTTTCCCACCCTTATTTTGAAAGGTTCAGAGAGTTCCTGACATTTCTGTGGGTGAATGGCTGGCAGCTCTGCCCATTTTCCATTGCCAGCTTTTGCCACTTTTGGGCCCCATCCTGTTAGCTTTGCCTCTGCCCCCTTTCCTTTTTTATTTTCTTTGTAAACTCAAAACTCCCATGGAATTGGGAATTTTGGATGTGCAAGAGTTGCAAAATTGGGCTTTTGCTGCTTTGGCTTGGTGTCCTAGGCTGACATTATTGAGACAAGGAAGAGGCCTTCCTTATAATACTAAATAGTTGCACTGTTAATAGTCTTGGGGCCTGATTTTCACAGGGGCTGAGCATTCATAACTCCAACTGATTTGAATGGAGGGGTCGGCATTTCTGACCAGTCAGGCTCCTGGCATATTGCATGTAAAGATTTTAAACATACACACACACACACATGACTGAGATGACATTTACTGTGTATAGTGTACAGGTGTGTATATATATGAACAGGTACATGCACATTTCATGACTGATGTGATATTTACTTTTTATAGCAGAGCATCAGACAGCTAAATGATTCCATTCAGCTGCATGCAAATCTGTACGAGAGAGATAATCTCACTTATACTGAGAGCTGCATTCTTCTAAGATACATTCTTCTAAGTGTTAAAGTAGAGTGGTGGTGGTGGGCGGGGAAGGGTGGTAGGAGAAAATCATGCGTTAGTTGAACTCCCATCAGAGCATTTGAATGGCCTTCTTCAACTATTGGCAAGGGATAGGGTGACCAGACAGCACATGTGTAAAATTGGGACGGGACGGGGTAGGGTGGGGGGTGGGGATGGAAATAGGAACCTATATAAGAAAAAGACCCCAAAATTGGAACTGTCTCTATAAAATTGGGACATCTGGTCACCCTAACAAGGGAAGACTTGACTTAAAGGACTCTTCAATCTGTAGGTACAGCCCCAAATTTACCTTCCTGAGAAGTAATAGTTCTGTTGCAGGGGTTTTCAAAACTGTTAATCACTTTATTTGCTCTCGTGAGTCTGAATAAGACTATTATCCTTTCAATTTGGATACTAAATGGGTCAACGGATAGAATTTGCGAAGGACCTAAGGGAGTTGGGTGCCAAACTCATTTTGACAATCCCTAGCCTGAAGTGAGTGATCTGAAGTCAGTGTAAACTGAGAGAATTCAGGGCCAGGTTACTAAAGGCACCGTATTTAGATGCCTAATTCTCATTGATTTCTGTGGGGGAATTAGGTGCCTTAAATACCTTTTAAGTATCTGGCCCTCAGCCATTCTCAAGAGACTCATTTAACACCCGGGAGGATCAGGACCGTGGATGGATGACATTGGGTTGGGGTTTATATCTATAGTCTGTTCTTACCCTCATGAAATCTATGGCAAAAAGCCTGCTAAACGTCAATGTGTACTTCCAACTTGGATCGGGCCCTCTATTGCCTGGCATTCTTGTCCTGGGCTCTGATGGAAACATGCCATGAATTTCTAAACTACTGAATTCCTTTTCTATTTGTTTCATGCCTACTTGATTTTTAATGAAGAGTAAAATTAATACACCATTCTGATTAAATCTGTAGATGAAAGGAAACCAAACATTTGTCGAATAATCACCTTCCCTAGAATAGTCACCCAAGCAAAACTTGCCCTGCAGTGATATTTTGGGTAGGCAGGACAATCGTCCTTCACGCTACCCTGCAGGTAACATCCTGTAAACATTATGTTGTAAACATTATGTTGCAAACTGCATGCTGTTGCTGGGGGAGGAGTAGGGGTGATGCTAATTTTCAGTACGTTAGCAATAATTGTATCATTGCATGTTGCTTAGTAAGCCTGGTATTACATGTGAGTGGTAAGCTGCTTACACGGAAGAAGCAGGATGCACTGTAATGATCTTTTCTTTGCAGGTCTTTGGAGAGGAAAGGTCCCTCTGAGGTGACAAAGTTAGCTGTTTAATGCACATGAACGTTGACGTTAATTTATTGTCCTTGTACAGCTACTGTGCAGTCTAGTCAAATCATCAAAAACATGCACAGGATCCTCTCCATTCACCTAGGAGTTTGACTGGGAAATAGAATGGGGGGTTTGTGTGTGATATATGTTCAAATTATTGCTATGAAAAAGGAAACCCATTGATCTTTACTTGCTCCATTTGCAATTACCCAGGTGTAATTACCCCCCCCCCCGTTTTTAAAATAGAGAACCTCTACTACTCTCCTTTCCCCCCAGAGTGTATTCCCTATTTTAACCTGGAAAATTTACTGTGGATTCTTATGACATCTTCCGTGTTATAAGATTGGAGTCTTTGCTTTACCGGCTGTTCAGTAAATACATTGGTGTCTCTTGGATGTGCCCTCAGGCACTGAAACCTGAGGCCTGCCCACATCTTGAGTTCTACTTTCCTGCTTGCAAAGTGCCCCTGGCTAGTAGAGCTGTCGATTTCCCCCCTGCCCCCTCTCTCCTAATAAAAAGATTAATATATATTTTTTCTTAAAAAGCTGAGCAGCTGTAACACAACTCAAATAGCCGCAGTTTTATGAGTTTCAGATAAGGCTGGAGCTTAAAATATGTAGCTGACACCTAAGACTCGGAGAACTAGAACATTTTGTGTGTGTGTGTTTCTGTCTATCTGTCTAGATACACACACATATATATATATATAGGCAATTTGGCGCGCGCACACACACACACACACACACACACACACACACACACACACACACACACACACACAAAATATGATATGATAGTAATATATATTAAAAACTCTTTTCCAGACCTTCCATGTATCATGCTGGAAGAAGCCCATGATCTATCGGAGCTTGACATGAGAACACAATGAGCACGTCTACACTGCAATTAAAAACCTCGTGGCTGGCCCATGCCAGCTGACTCAGGCTGGCAGGGCTTGGGCGAAGGGGATGCTTAATGGCAGTGTCGGCATTCAGACTCTGCCTGTAGTCTGGGCTCCAGGACCCTGCCAAGTGGGAAGCTCCTGGGCTGCCCAAACATTGACAAGTGCAATTAACAGCCCTTTCAGCAGAGGTGGGCCAGCTGCGGGTTTTCAGTTGCAGTGTAGACATACTGTAAGCGTCTACACTGCAATGAAAGACCCGCGCATGCCTGTGTCAGCTGACTCTGGCTGAGGGCTATGAAATGTCAGTGTAGATGTTTGGAGTCTGGGGTGCATGTGTGTGCGCGTCTGACAACCTGGGCTCCAGCCTGAGCCCAAACATGTACTCTGAAATTTTGAGCCCTGTGACCCTGAGCCTGCTGACATGGGCTCCGAGACGCCGTACTGTGTTTTTTTTAAATCGCAGTGTAGACATGCCCTGCATGAGCATCCTCGAAAGTGGCTTCCATGTCTCCTCCTGTTCGTGCCTGTGGGGGGAGAACAGAACTTCTTTACGGTGAAATATCAACTTAGCCAGAACTGGGCCAAGTCAATAAAACAAGACCTGCTCTGAACACCCAGGGCAACCCTCTGATTTAAGCAATCTTCTTAATCTCCATGCAGTTTCAGGGCAATTTGGTATGACCTTTTCCTTTAAAAGCCTCTCTAGGTGAGCGATCTTTTGCAGGATCTCTCTTGGGTGGTCACAGAATCCAGGTTTCGTTCTTGGAAGGCCTTTGTGAAGACTTAAACGCTTTCATCGTGTGCAGTTTTGTTACATGGTGTAGGTTTTTGCTTTCATTTTTAACTTGGCATGAAGTGCTGTGTTATGTAACCATTTTAAAGAAGTGCACCGTGTTGTATGTGAACTGTACAGTTTAGTTCTCTTCATAGGAAAGGCTGTACTGGTACATAGTCCAATGTTGTCAGTGTTTTGAAACAGTAGTCTTCATACTTAATAGTAGAGTTCTGTTCTTTTTGCGCTCTTTGCGTGCTTTATAAAAATTACATTTCAGAACACCCTGATTTCCTAAACTCATTTTATGGATTGGTAAACGGAGGCACTAGACAAAGTATATTGCTCACAAAATCAGTGTTGGAGCTGTGTTTGGAACCCATGTCTTGATTTCCATGTGCTTATTTTAACTGTTACAAAAACTTGCTTCCCGAATACATTGTTTTTAGGTACTATCATGGGCTGCACTGTTGAAAAGTAATGGTTTTCAGTATTCCCCCTTCCCATCCCTTAAATACAAAGTACTGCAGCTACTAAATATTAGTCAAAACTTGTATTTCAAAGTGAGGAGTCTACCAATAATTGTATGGGAGGTCTGTGTCCCTGGTAGCATCTGTATTATTGGAAATTCTGTATTTAATTCAGCATGAACTCGATTTGCTAACTTATTTCCGTAAAGCTTTGATACTAATATGGTGAAATACCTCTTTCTTCCTTTTATGATTTCTGGTTATTTTAAGTTGAAGTTGTTTTTCAAATACGTGCAACTGTTACATTTCTGTGTGTGTGTGTGTCTGTCTATGTAGCAGCATAATAAACATAAAAAGGCGTTACATGTATTTGGTGAACCCAAACCACTGCTCCTTAAGTAAAAATAAAGTTGCCTTGTGGGCCAACTCTGCACTAAATATAGCAACAAGAGCCACATTTAGGCTATTTAAGGACTTTGCAGGCTCAGGGCTGCTCTGATGACTCCTTTGTTTTAACCTTTGGGTCCATGGCCTTAGTATACTAAAATGCAAATCTTGATACTTTGGATGAGGTGGGTGGCTTAGTGGTTGAGATGTCGGGTGGGGGAGGGAGGAATGCTGCATGTTTGGGGAGAATGTGGTCTAGGTCCCTAGGGGCAATGAGTTGGGTGTTCTCGGCATGCTTGCTAGAGAAAAAGCATTCCTCACCTCTCCAAAATAAACCTCTTGTAGAACCACAAAAATTTGGCACATGAGGCAAAGTCCCCACCGGACATGAGCTATTGTGGAGGGTAACTGATACCCTGACTGCTTGAAAAAGGGTCTATTCCCAGTCAGCATTTTGGATGATTGATTTTTTTCCCCTTCCTTTGGGGGAGGAATATAGGACAACACATGTTACCCTTCAGCCTGCAAAGGAAAACCAGCTCTTCTGTTTCTAAAGGAGGTGGGGGTGTTAGTTTTGTGGTGGGTTTGTTTGTAAATTAATATTTCAAAGAAGTATTTTTTTCTCTGGCTTGCATTTAGTTAACATTGAAAGAAATTAACAATAGTTTTCACCAGTTGTGCTGTTTTGCATATAATCAGTTGGGATTACAAAGCTTTCACTCAGCCTTTTCTAGTTGCTTTTATTTTTGGGTTTCTGTGCACTAGCACTCTCTCTCATTGGGTTGCAAACCCAGCAGAGGAGTGCGTGAACCACCCCAAAATGGAATAAATATTTCTATTATATATAATATTATGTATGATCCTTTAAAAATATCTAAATTTGGTGCATAATTTACTGCTACTAAATATATATTTACTATGTTTACTATTATATTGTAGATATAATAAATATATACAGTATTATAAAATATATATAATTATAAATATACATCATATAATATAAATTAGAACTATAAATATATAATTATAAATATTAAATATTATATATATATATAATCCTTTAAAAACCTGGAAACAAAATCATGCAACATGATTCATTAGAATTTTCCAGAAAGTCCATGAATTCAGTGCTTTTGAATAGAGAGTAACTCACTTCTGGTCATGCCTACTTTTAAAAGAAAAACAACCATTTCTTGCTTGCTCCTTTGTAGAAAACACATGCTGCGAAACAATTTTCTTTGAATCATCTGTAATAAGGAAAAATATTTGTTTAAAATCCTTATTTAAATTCCAGAAAAGTGGATTACAGTATTTCTGGAGAAACGTTTTGGAGTCACAAAGAGGAAACCAAAGAATTATACTTAAACTTATATATTGGAGGGTAGGGAGTGGGAAAGAGGGGTGAGAGGTGACACTTCTTTTCAAATAATTTGTTTCTTTTGTCATAATCTCAAATGGTGCACCTTTCTCTCTATCTAAATATATTATCCCTTTTATGAGGGCATTGGACATATATGGTGATAATGATAATGTTGGTTATTTCTTCCATAACTACTGTGACTTATCAGCTGCTTTGTCTTCATGCTTTTCTTTTTCACCGAGGTTCCTCATCCTTCCCTTGAGTGATAGGTTTGTGTGGTTTTTTTGCTTGTACATTATGAAGGAATTTGTGGTGGTGGAGGGGGAGGGAAGTGTATGGGCTTCCCCTAAGTGATTTGGATTAGACATTTGTAGTGTGCTGTCAAATAACAAGTGTGTGGAGATAGTTAGCCATTGTGTGAGGATTTCGGGGAAGCAAAGCCTTCATCTTTTACTTTTCTAATGGACAATTGAGACATTCAGCTTATGTTTGAAAGGAAAATGGGTGCGACCGGTCTTGCTGGCCTCATGGGCTAATGCTGTGGAAGGAGCAAATAGAGGGAAGGATTATTGATGGGGAAACAACTGGTGCTGAATCCTGGGAGGGAATGTTTATTTCCCTACTCTCTAGGAGGGATTTGGAAAGAGCTGTAATCCAGGGTTAGGAGTAATTTGTTACAGCAAGATGATACTTGAGTGGCAGGAGGATTCTGGCTGAGGCAGCAAGAGTTTTAATCGGAGGAGTAGCTCCTCTCCTGGAAGGTCATTCTGAAAAAAAATTCCCACCGCCCCCACAAGTTTGTTACTCCACCAGCAAAATTAACCTTGGGGACTCTTGACCCTTTTTGTACTGTTATAAGACATCTAGACACAATTTGGCTTTAATCGTTACAATGAGGAATATGCACAAGGATGGGAATGCAGCGGAAAGTTCTCAAGTGGTGTTTAAAAAAACCTCTAACACTCTTCCCAACCTAAGAATGATATTGGTTTCAATATTACCGTGGGGATGTTTTTTGCAAAGTCTTATGATTACATTTTCTATTTTAAAACTTTTTTTTTCCCTTTTGGCATGTTTTTTTTTTTTTAAAAAAAGACAAGTTTCTGACCCCGGGGAAGGAGAGAATTTTGCAAGTTCTTGGTTTTCATGACAGTCTGAAATCCTTGGAGCCGCGTATTCTGAAGTAACCCCATGTCGCAGTGAAGATCCAATCACATATAGAAACCACAAGGGAGGCGACAGGAAATTCAGTATGAAATTTGCTGGGTTTACTACAGAGTGGCTCCCGGCAGTTCACCCAGAATTGCTACATCAACAGGAATTTTTGTGGTAGTGATACAAGTCATCATGAGTTTCACTTACCCAACAGTAGGAGAAAATGAGACTTTTTTTTGTAAAAACTCCCATACATGATATTTACAATAACACGCAAACAAAAAACCTCTTCTGAAGCCCCTTTCATTGAAGGATCCCAAGAGTTCAATGCAATCATAGAATTAATATGCGCAGTACCACTCTGTGGTACGTATTTAGACCTAGTTTACAGATAGCAAAACATCGGATGAAACTGTGGCTCAACTTCCAAAAGTCCCAATCAGGATTGAGGCCCTACTAAGTGGGCATTGTATAAACCCACATAAAGAAGTAATCCTCGTCCTGGATGTCTTACAGTCACTCCTCTCATTGCTTTTAGGTAAAGTCATAGGTGCTTAGCATTTCAGAAATTAGACCAAAGGATTCAAACTGGTCCCTCAAAAATACAGGCTTCCAAAATCAAGTCGCCACCTTGGAAAATGTTGGTGTATGTGATTTACATAAGGCCAAACGAGTCCTTCGCAGAGCCAGGAGTAGAGCTGAGGAGTTGCACCATGGCCATACTGATTAAAGTTATGACATGCCGTAGTTGGAAGCACATTGCAAAGTGAACCTGAAGCAAGAGGTTCCCTATATTGATCAACTCTTTCTGTTTCTCCCCAACCAGAGCAGGCAAAGCTAAGGCAACATGTGGGAGAGTAGAGTAGGTTGGACAAATGCCTATTTCTGGTTATGGTTCCAAGTGAGGATATTAGGGCTGGAAAATCTAGTAGGGAATAAACTGGTGTAGAGAGAGATTAGTGTTGGTATATAAACATCATGGGAAATAACTCTCCTGCAGCCAAGCCGTCCATGGGCATCCTGATCATTGCAAAGATCTCTTGCTATGTCTTCATTAATAGAAACCCAAAGCAGTTTTTCTAATGCATGTTTGGATGGTCCACCTTTTGGTGCCAGGGGGCAGATGTGTCCTACAGAGTTAAAGCAGAGCCATATTGGATTGACCTTCCAGTAGAGGGATTTGAACATGGTTCTAAAAATGGTGGTTGCAGAGCCTGAAATTGTGCTACCTACTTTTAAACAGAGATCAACTCCTTAACCTAGTTTGAAAGTTCTAATAATGTGGTCAGAGCTTCTCCTTCATCAGAGGTAGTTCAGATCATCAGTGTGGTCATTCCCACTAACCTGCCCCCAAGTCTTTCAGCACCCTTTTTCAAATGGGGAGGAAGGAATGTAGATTTTATGGACCATAAAACCAATTCTGTGTTTTCAAGCAAACATTAGTAACAAAACCTCTGTCGCTTTTTTCTTTCTTTCTTTTGTGAGATAAGAATTCTGGTCTGTACATTACATTGTTCAATAAATCTCATGTTTATTGTTTTGCTCATTCAAAACATCCCTATCTATCAATGGAGCAAATCTGCTGAAATTTCACCCTTCCCACTCTGTTCTTTCTGTAATAAACACTCCATAGTTTTTGAAACACATCATGGTGCAGAGACATTCTTCTAAAATAATATATAGAATAATAGAATCTCAAAGTTGGAAGGGACCTCAGGAGGTCATCTAGTCCAACCCCCTGCTCAAAGCAGGACCAATCCCTATTTTTGCCCTATATTCCTAAATGGCCCCCTCAAGGATTGAACTCACAACCCTTGGTTTAGCAGGCCAGTGCTCAAACCACTGATATATGACTACATTTTTTTGCTTTAAAATAAATAGAAAGCTTGATGTTTTACGGTCACTGAATTTCTTCTGTCCTCCATAATTATTTTATAGCTCAGTAAGTCACTGATAGCCAAAATGCACTAGTCATTTCTACAAAATGACTAATGGCAGGTTTCAAATTAAAAATAAAATTAGTGGAACAAGGTGGGTGAGTTAATATCTTTTATTGGACCATTTTCTGTTGGTGAGAGAGATAAGAGCTCTGGGCGGCTTGAAAGTTTGTCTCTCTCAAAGTTGGCCAGTAAAAGATATTACCACACCTACCTTGTGTCTCTCATATACTGGGACCGACATGGCCACAATACACGGTGTACAAAAGATAAAATTAGTGGCACTCTCCCAGGGTCCACTCACAAATCAAGCTCCGCTTGCTTGCTAAGCAGAAGAGAGACTGTACAAACTTCATAATCCAGTTGTTCCGCAGTGCCTAGATTCTTTGATACTAAGGTGCTTTGAAAATGTATGTGGACAGACAGACTGATAGCTTATTTCATAGCATTGGAAATATATGTAGAAATGAACTGCTCTGAGATGTGGAATGAACTGCAGAAACCGTTACTGTACTTCCACATCACATGAATGTTATTCCTTTTATGATTTTTCTATTAAATTAGTTCTCGCAGTGTCTGATTGGCCTCACTCTTGTTTTTGGAGGCCAGGTGTTTACATCAGAAATCCCACACGCTAAATGACAACCTTGTCACTCTCTGCAGACAGTGACTGGGCATGTTGAATTACCCATTCACCCAAGATCTTACGTACACTAGCAAAAATCGGTCCTGTAATCTGCTCACCTACCGTGCCCCCTTCCTCCTCTCCATGATGTAACTTCATTGGCACAAATGTTTATTGAAGCTCTACAGTAGACAGCGGGGTCAGCATTTGCGTCTACACCAGTGTTACCATTGTTGGAGCTGCATCTCTGAGTTACAGGTCTAGCTCTTGCCACAGTAGACAAGGCCATAGAGGTGACTCCTTAGGTCAGGGTTAAGACACTGTGTGGCAGTTTGTGCAAGATCCTTTCCCTTCACAGATACTGTCCATGAAGTATCTGTTCTGTGGACACATTCAGCACCTTCCCCAAGCATTACATTCACATAATGTTTTTAAATGGTTAATTTTGTTCATGGATGCTTTATTTCAAGTAATACAACACACCCTTGCTATAGCTCAGGGTTTGGGATTCAGGCATGGTCCCGTGCTAATATATATAGATATATATATAATGGGCTTCTCAAATCTAACAGAGAAATGTATCACTTGAATGATATATATAATATATATCTCCCAATTGCTAAATATATAAAGCTCACTTTCAGTCTTAAGTTGTCTAGATTTAGCTTCCAGCCATTCAAGTTATACATTTCTCTGTTAGATTTGAGAAGCCCATTATTAAATATTTGTTCCCCAGGTGGGTAGTTTCACACTGAGCTCCTTGAGTCTATCACTGTCAGACATGTTTTCTAACCCTTTAATCATTCTCACGGCTCTTCTCTGAACCTTCTCCAATTTATCAACATCCTTATTGAATTTGGACTCCAGAACTGGACTCAGTATTTCAGCAGTGGTGACACCAGTGCCAAATAAAGAGGTAAAATGACCTCCCTACTCTTGCTCAAGATTCCCCTGATTGTGTATCCCAGGGTTGCGTTAGGATTGTTATTAGCGTTTAAAACCAGGCTACTTTGCCATAGAAGCACAGAGGGTTTTTTAGGCTGTTTCTGCCCTATGCATTGCATTGTGACTATGCATGTGACTAGATATCACGGGAATCAATATGATGCAGTGATACCAAGCTGGGGCTATTGGAATGTGCTTTTTCACAGATGTGTGTAAGAAAAGCTGCATATAAAACACTGATATACTGAACACCAGCTAGGAGGTGGTGGTGTCTGGTGGTTATGGCAGGAGAAAGGGAGTCAGGTTTTATTCCTTTCTCTGACACTGGCTCTGTGACTTTGCTCAGGTCACTTTAGGTCAAGTCTGACTTTTGGAGGTGGGGTTGACTCCAATAGGCGCTGCTGGGAGTAGGCTCCTCTGGAAATCAGGACAGCTTCGTCTGCCTTATTTCACTATAAAACAGGAACAATATTTACCTGTCTCACAAGATTCTTGGAGGTTTTGAGTAAGATCCTTTAATAAGTACTTGCTGTCTGGGCCCAGTTATTATTTAATCCTGTTTTCAGGCATCTCTGTTTCAGACCAGGCTGAGCTATTCAATGGGTAAGTTGTAATGGATCCTGGAAGAGCTGTATTATCATTTCAGTGGAGTTAACACTGACAAGAAATACTGAAATGGGCAACTTTATGTCCCCTTCTTTGGGATCTCTTACATATTGGAAAGGTAAAAGGAGAAGGGGTAACTCAAACTAAAAAGAGCAGGGAAATTCAGACCCACAGGAGTTTTTATTTAGGTGTTGTCTCAGTATCTGTCCCACGATGCACGGCTCTGTTACGACTACAAATGACTATTTGGGAATTGAGGAGAGATGTTTTTGCCCAGTGTGTATGCATAAGGATGCCTTATTTGTCGGTTCAGCGATATCATCATATTATCTTAACATCTTTTTGTATGTTGAATTAGCCTTGAATTTACATCTTCATTGAATATAGCAATGCCTTGTTTATCTCAGTACTTCTTCTTTCTTCTTTTCTTTTCTCTCTCTCGCTCCCTCCCTCCCTCCCTCTCTCTCTCTCTCTTGCTTTACAAAGGAGATTTTTATAACGCTTTATTTTATTCCCGGTTCTATTGTAAAATTTATTCCAGGCTATTTATTATTATGTAATTATTACTCAAGTATCATTTTTATTTTAAAATTATTGTATTTTAAAATGGTTGTGGTAGTTACTAGAAGGTTCCTAACTAGAGAAGAGAGATGTGACAGCTTTCAACTACCTGAAAGGGGGTTCCAAAGAGGATGGATCTAGACTGTTCTCATTGGTACCAGATGACAGAACAAGGAGTAATGGTCTCAAGTTGCCGTAGGGGGAGGTTTAGGTTGGATATTAGGAAAAACTTTTTCACTAGGAGGGTGGTGAAGCATTGGAATGGGTTACCTAGGGAGGTGGTAGAATCGCCTTCCTTAGAGGTTTTTAAGGTCAGGTTTGACAAAGCCCTGGCTTGGATGATTTAGTTGGGGATTGGTCCTGCTTTAAGCAGGGAGTTGAACTAGATGACCTCCAGAGGTCCCTTCCAACCCTGATATTCTATGATTCTATTCTGTGATTCCATGTGGAGGACAGAGAAATGTATTTTTGCATTTGGGACTCAATCCTTCATCCCTTGACTACAGTGGGAATTCTTGGTGTGGAAAGAAACTGGCCCTTTGGGAAGTAGGATCAGGCCCTTTATCATCAATTATTATTATTTACTAGAATTCCTATGAATTTGACAGTAAATTGTGCATTGTTTGGTAAAGGTGATTTGTCATAGTGTTGTGGGGGAAAGGGCATTTTGGGGGAAACCTAAAACTTTCCATTGATCCCCCATCAGTTTAGCTACTTTGTAATAGATTAAAAATTGCCTTATTGGTGCCTGGGTGGAGAGAAAACCAGAAGAAGAATATTGGAGCAGAAACTGAAGGGGATTTTGCTACTGCCTTAAATGGGGGCAGGAATTGGCCACAAACTTTGCTTCTTTTGTGTAAAGTACCTATCACTTTTTGGCATTTGATTGTATTTTCACATAATGCAGCATTTATCTGGATAAACTCTTTGGCTTTCTTTGTTGTCTTATTTCTTCTTGGTTTTCCTGTGCATGGTCTCCAGAAATGTTGCTATCACTTTAGTATGGACACTTTTTGGTCCTCACGATCATTTTGGGTATAACACTGACTGGAAGTTGAAAGACTGACAGACCCTCAGCAATGATGGCTGCTTGATACCCGAGATGGGCCTGCAAAGTTTGAATCCAGGGTTGAATTTCCACAATATTCAGCAGTGTTTGGGGCTGCCCGAGAGAGAGGCTAGTGGCAAAGGTTAGATCTGGGAATTTGGATCAGGGATGTTTTGACATGGTCTGTGTGTGTGTCAAGGTCCAGGAAGGACTTTCAGAAAGGAAGGAAAATTGTGGAGGTGGGGATTTGGGTTGACAGTTAGAGTAGGTGACTGAGAGTCAGGGTTTCTGGCTTCTCTAGGATTCCCAATTCCATCATGGATTCACTTAGGAATCTTGGACATGAGAACCTAAGTCCTGGGGCCTACACTGTGGAGATGTGAGGGAGGGATCGATCTAAGTTACACAACTTCAGCTACGTGAATAACTCTGAGTCGACTGCTGATGCTCCCCCATTGACTCCGCCTATACCTCTCACGGCGGTGGAGTACCGGAGTTGACGGGAGAGTGCTTGTGGATCGATTTATCACATCTAGACTAGACGTGATAAATTGACCCCCAAAAGATGGATCGCTACCCATCAGTCTGATGGCTAGTGTAGACATACCCTGTGTGTTTCAGTTTCTTAGGGAGAATGTGTGCCATCCTCTCAGAACCTGAGACATATAGCCTCATGTACTCTAAAAACACATAGTGGGTTTTTGCTCTGGGGCAGACTCGCTAGTGCCTACCAGTAGTGGAAACCGTACTGCAGGTGTGTGGTAAAAACACATGCATACTCTGCACTCTAGCTTTCTCCAGTGGAACTGTACTGCTGCAGAAAAACATATTGTCGTAGCGTCAGATGGGTGCATTGAGTAATCGTTTCTAATGAACATTGCTAAGTTTGAATACTGGGTGTGAAGGGTGTTGAAAAGCAGTTACCAATAGATACTGTATTTCACGTTCCCAAAAGCGGACATTGCTGGGGAGGGGGGGGGGGAAGGGAAGCTGGGGGGTGGGAGGCAGGGTCATGCTCATCCCTAGGGAGACCTGGGGCCCAGGACATAGGCACAGGACTTAGGCACCAAATTTCTATCTGCCGGGGGTGGGTGGGTGCTCCACCCTTGCTCCACCCTGCCTCTTCCCCTCCCACCTCTTCCCCACCCAGTTCTGCCCCTCCCTCCCAGCATGCTGTGCCCTCACTCCTCTGCCCTCCCCACCCGCAGATCCCGCGAAACAGCTGATCGGCGGTAGGTGCTGGGAGAGAGGGGGAAGTGCTGATTGGTGGGGCCTGCCAGTAGGCAGGAGGCACTGCGGGGAGGGGAGGTTGGTAGGGGGGCTCTTCCTCACCCCTCTGCCCACCTCCTTATGAAGTGTGGGGCTCCTGAAAGCGTGGTGCCTGGGGTTGTCACCCCAATTTGCCATACTTTAGGGATGGCTCAGGGGGCGGGAGGGAGGGAGGAAAGAGAGACAGCTCTCTCTGGTTGCCCAGCTCTGAAAGCAGCGCTGCTACCAACAGCAGTGCAGAAGTAAGGGTGGCAATGACATACCGTGCCACCCTTACTTCTGTGCTTCTGGTGGTGGTAGTGCTGCCTTCAGAGCTGAGCAGCCAGCCAGCAGCTGCTGCTCTCCAGCCGCCCAGCTCAAAATGACAGACATTTGTTGAGATTTCAAAAATCTGCCTGGACAGAGATCGGAGAAACAAAAAATGGCCATGTCTGGGGAAACCTGGATGTAGAGTAACCACAGAGCATTTTATTTTTCAAAACAAAGTTCTGGAAGAGCAGTCCCATTTAGCAGGTTGTAAATACGGTCTCTGGAGACCCTAAGCGGGTGGCTTTTGCTGGTTCCATGGCATACCAGACCTTCAGAATGCCAGCTGGAGTAGCAGGGTGACTTGTAAAATCTTGCTTCTATAAGGCTCAAGATTTTTCTTTTTTTGCACCCCTTTTACAAAAACAAATTTGGGCTGCTTGAGAGATTTGCCTTTTCCCCTTGTGCTAACAATTTTAACAGCTTTGCTTTCTCTCAAGTACGTTAGCCTCGAATGTGTTTTCATCTTTGTGCAGAGGCCTTGCAGCATAACAATTATTTTGCATAAGTTCTCTTGCTTAAAATGTTACTTTAAAAAAAAAAATCCACACTAATGATCCACAATTAGATCCTATTATTAAACAGAGTAAAATACTTATGCCAAGATTGCATTATTTGAAAAATATTAGATGGTGGCCTTGGAGCCTGTTTCAACAGTTTTGCTTGGAAATAATTTGCACAGCTTTGTTTGAGTTAATTGGCTGAAAAATTGAGTGTTTGTATAGGCAATTCATAATTTCCACACTGAGGCAGACAAGCAGGAGGGGAGTGTGTATGTGTGTCTAGTGTGGTACTGGGAAGGCGAGAGTGTTAATTTTGGACTACTGACAGTGGGAATTTCCCTCTTCTTTGCCCCTTCCTAGGAATGTAAAACCACTGTCAGAATCCTGGGAAAGTCAGGCTTGAATTTTTGTAGTCCCCTTGCAAATTAGAGGAACTGCCTGACCCAAATCTGCATTTAGGGCCGAAAGAATAGGATTTCCTGCTATTTAGTTGCTCAAGGAAGGAAAGGATTTACCTCCTGGCTGTAACAGGACCTAATTTTCTTCTTTTAATAAGAATAACTGCACATTGCAGCGGTAGTAAACCTGTGAAAGCCATCAGGCTCTGCCCCTCCTTCCCCCACAAGTTTGCATGTAAGAGCTGTGTTGTAACTCCTCCTCGGCCAAAAAAATCCTCCCTTCTACAGTTTCCAACCTAATACCTAATGTATTATGCGCTGGCGGTGGGGGCCCTGGCAATTACTTGGCATCTCGTTCCATTGTGAAAGAGAGAGTTGCTGAGGGGTGGTTGCTGCTACGTAACTCCATAGGACCGCTTGTGCTCCCCCCCCCCCCAACCATCTGGATTCAGTTAGCTCTCTCTCGGCAGTAGGGCTGAGTCTCATTTCCTCCAACCAGTAATATTATATAGGCAGTGATTCTGTTCTGCCCTAACATAATTGAAAATTATGTGTATTGTAGACTCGTAAAAAGCTGTGGCTCAGGTAGCCTGTGGAGATTGGATATGGCACACAATGAAGCTTTTATGCAAAGTAAGAATTATAAGCCACTGCATTAATGTTGTATTATAGGCATGGCCGTTCTTGGACGTGGAGTCCTCGAGCCAGGCTTGTCACCTTAAACAAAACTAATATTTCATACTTTATCAATGGGGCTGGCATTTTAAAGCCAGCCAATTACGCTTTTGCGAGCGTCCCGGCATTGAAACTGTCAGTTAGTTAGCTTGACACGGTGACTTGCCGAGGCCTATTGTGTTTATCTTAGGGACAGAACATCTTGCCCTTGATGGGGCTGGAATGTAAAACTGGAGGCTTGCCATTGGCCAGAGCTAATGGAAGTTACTTTATTGACCATCGCCCGCCCCTGGTGTCTCTGAGGTCTGTTTAGTTTCCCCTTCGATACGCGTGTAACTCCCACTGGTGGTAATGGAAGCTGCACGTGTGAGACCCTTAAGTCTGGAATTTGCTTTTTGGGCTCCGCTTGAATTCAGTTCCAGCGGTGTCCAGGAAAAGAGGCGGGTTTGGCTATCTCCTAGACTTTGCAACGTGAGATTTCTTGGCATCTCTTTGTTAGGGGTGGCTTGTAGAAGGGTTTTCCTAGGGCTTAAACGTATAGGAGCAAAGCAGGGGAAGTTCCTCCTTGGCTCTTTCTTTCACTTAGCTTGTTCTACCTGGACATTGTAGCAATCACTGTGAAATTACTGACCCTCTTCTAGAGACTGAAGGTGGAGCAGGAAAAACTGAACCTTTCATGTAGGGTTGCCAACTTTCTAATCCCAGAACACCGAACAACCTACCCCGCCCCTTCCCCCGAGGCCCTGCCCTCTGCCCCACCCCTTCCCCTAGGCCCTGTCCTTCCCTCATTACATTCCCTGCTCTTCCCCGCCTTCACTCACTTTCACTGGGTTGGGGTTGGGGTGCAAGAGGGAGGGAGGGCTCTAACTGGGGGTTTGGGCTCTGGGGTGCAACCTAGGGGTTCAGAGTCTTTAAAAAAATTTAAGATTGACTTTTTTTTTTTTTTAATTATACATTTTAGGTTCTTTTCATTTGCCTTCCGCTTTTTGACTCTCTAGTGTAGGGTACTCTCAGGGCACATTTTCAAGCTTTTGTCCGAAACCAGGATGGGTAGATTGTTAATCTTAAAATAACAATAATAAAAGCAGAGATTGTCTCATAATCGCTTGTCTCCGAGAGCGGGGCCTTCGCTTAAATTTCAAACATTGAGAAACTTGTGATTAAAATTGTGAGTTGGCAACATTGCTTCTCTGAAATAATTATTGGTTTTGTTAGTTTTTTTAAAAGGCATTCTGGACGATTCCACTCCAATGTGCCGAAATCCCAAATGTGAAGATTAATAAAAACAATTTTTTCTTGGAACTTTAAGAACCCAAAGGGGGCACAAACCACATGTTTATTTCTTTGAATTCCAAAGCTGAAAAACAGGAGACTCTCCAAGGGCATGTCTACACTGCAATAAGAAGCCAGCGGCACTGAGTCTCCGACTCTTAGAGTTTCTTGGGCTTGAACCCAGGCTTCGAGACCCAACCTGCTCGCAGGGTTTCATAGCCTGGGCTCCAGCCTGAACCTGAACATCTACGCTGCTATTTTCAGCCCTGCATCCTGAGCCCCACAAGCCGAAGTCAGCTGACCCGGGCCAGGTCTTGTACTGCAGTGTAGGCATCGCTGAAGTGATGGGAAATCATCATGCATCTCTTGTGCTGGTGTGTCTTTGGTCACCCCAGTGCATACAGCTTTGCATTCATGCTAGTAAATATTGTGTGCACATAATGAAGGCATTAGTATCCTGCTAAATACATGGAATGAAATAGATGCTGACACTGGATATAACGGGCCCATCACAGAAATAGGAATAGACCTCACCTGTTAGATCAATGAGGATTCAGTGCAGGAAAGTCCCACTACAGTATGTCCTCCAGAACTTTGTTCTGGTTGTTTTTGAATGCCATCAAGCAATGTGGCTTTCACCATGTCCCTTGAAAACACTGTTTCACACCCTGATCCATCGGTCGGGCTGCATATCTCAGAGAACTGCAGGTATACTACTACCTTTAGTTTTGTTGGGGCCAATTTCTGCTCTCACTCAGGTGCACGTCAGTGATTCTATAGACTTTAATGGGAAGACATGCATGTCCTAGTGCAGAACTTGAAGTCCATATCTGCTCCCAGTGAAGTTAGTAGTAAAGCTCCATTGCTTCTTGAAATGGGGTTCAATTCTGAAAAGTAATAAGTAAAAACAGCACATTCTTACTGAGCAGCTCTGCTTTTCTGTATATTCAGAGTCCTATCTGCTGACTTCAGTGACCCACTGAATGAAAGAGTGAGCTTACTTATTTCTTCTTGTGTATCATCAACTAGATTGTTTAAGTTTCACTTATAGGGCCAATCAGTTGCACCCATACATACCCATTGAAGGAAGTGAAGTTGTAGAGGTGTCATGGAAGGCTCTTAGAGAGACAAAGTGGGGGAGGTGTAATATCTTTTATTGGACCAACATCTGTTGGTGAGAGACAAGTTTTTGAGCTACACAGAGCTGCTCTTCAGGTCTGGGAAAGGTGCTCAGAGTGTGGCAGCTGGATCGAAGATCAAACAGATAATGCAGCATAAGGAGTTAGCACATATACTAACCATTCAAGGTGAAGTGGTCTATTAACAACACTGTAAATGATAGGACAGAAAAGGAGGGCTAATGGGTTACAGAAGGTTGTTATATGCCATAAATCAAGTGTCTTTATTAAACCAAGATTCTTAGTATCTAGGAAAGTTATGAATTTGAGCTCCCAAGCTCGTCTTTTAAAAGCGTTGTGCAGGTTTCTGATGAGGATTGATAGGTCAGATACAGAGTGATCGCTTTGTGAAACGTCTTCACCTACAGGAGATGTATTGTTTTTGTCTTTTATCATTTTCCTTCAGTGGAGAGCATAGTGATTGTCTGGTTTCAACCACTTAGTTGCTATTGGGGCATTCAGTGCACTGGATGATGTATGCCACATGTTGTAATAGGCATTTGTAGGAACCAGGGATTTTGAAAGGTGTGTTGTGGAGGGTGGTGATCATTGCAGCAGTGGAAATATGTTTACAGATGTTTGCCTGGGTTGTTTTGGCAGGGTCTGGCACTGTTTTGACCTGGTGTGGCGCTTGCTTCTGATGGTGAGCTTGGAGAAGTTGGGAGGTTGTTAGAAGGCCATAAGAGAGGGTTCAGAAAAGCTTTCTTTCAGGATGGGTCCCTCATCAAGCATTGGGTTGTAGTTGTTTGATGCCCAAGAAGGAAATAACCCATTTTGACTTGGAGAGCCCCGGTGGAGTTTCCAAAGGTGGCACAAAAGAAACTTGTAAACTGAGACCATTTGATCTGGAAGCCACTGAGAGAAAATAAACATGGCACCTCACAGTGGTAAAAACTGAGTTACCTTTTAGGGCTGGTCCCCACTACGGGGGAGAGGGGGAGATCGACTGCAGATACGCAACTTCAGCTACGTGAATCACGTAGCTGAAGTTTGCGTATCTGCAGCCGACTTACCGTCCGTCCTCATGGCGGCGGCAGTCGGCGGCGCTCTCCCCCGTCGACTCCAGCTTGTGCCTCCTGGCAAGCTGGAGTTCCGGAGTCGATGGGGGTGCCGCAGGCGATCGATTGCTACCCGCCGATCCGGCGGGTAGTGAAGACCAGCCCTTAGAGTAGAATTGCATGGTGAAGTTAATATGGTGCTTTGAAGACACAAAGAGCTATAGAAGTTGATAATTACTGGCACTTGCTGAATAAATTCTTATTGTGAGATAATAATATATGCTGGGATTCAGGAATTGTGTTTATTTTGGTTTTGTTTTTTAAAGACATGACTGTCCGCCCTCCTTCCCTTCCCCCTGCCCCTCTCAGTTTCTCGGCTCTTTTATTTCTCTTTGTGTTTTTTTTCCTCTTCCAGATCTGATTTCTTAATAAACTCATTCGAGATAACATTGTCTTGGCAATTTGCTTTATTTCCTTATTCTGCTGTTTGAAAATTCTGATATATGAAAATGTTAGTGTTTTGTGTTCACATAACCCTACAAAGGTACCTGCCGTCTCTTTGTTTTTTGTTTCAGTTCCTTGCATATGTTTTAAGTTGTATCTTTTTACCCATGTTAGCTAGAATTTGTTGTTTTATTTTGTCTTTCTTTTCTGAACTCATTTTTCTTTTCCCATTTTTGTTTCCTCCCATCCAGTATCTCCAGATGAAATGGCCACTGCTTGATGTTCAGGCAGGGAGCCTTCAGAGTAGACAAGCCCTCAAGGATGCTAGGTCTCCATCTCCAGCACACATCGTTGTAAGTAAACTCAGAAGACATTCTTCCTTTGTTGAAAAAAAATACATATAACATTAACAGCATTTGCTTGTCATCCTTTGTCTTTTACTCAACACACAAAAAAGGACAAACCAAACCCAGGTTAAAGGGTGGGGGTGGGGGAGGATGAGTTTTCTGTTGCTGGGCAGCACTTTGAAATATTATCTATCCATGGTAAATAAGGTCTTGCTTTTTGGAAAAATGAAGAAACTAAGTGCCTCTGAAACTTACACTCTCCAAAACTATTTTGATGTTATATAAGTCCAATCCAGTTGATTTACAATTCAAACTTTCCAGCTGTTGAAATGAACACATGGTTTGGGGAGAATATTAAAAAATAAACCACCTCCAAGAAGTGTGAATTCTGAGCCTGATTTGTAGTTCTTACTCAGACAAATCTTGTGTGGGAGTTAGTCAGGTAGAATCTTACCCAAATAATGGCGTGTTAGGATCAAGCTAAAAATATTTTTAAATGAACAACAACAATCTTTTGGTTTCTGGTGCGTTTTCACTTAGTATAAACACTGAATGTCAGCAAATGATATGTTTACAATGCATCTCAAGAAAAATCCACTTCCGTTATTGAATTCTGCCATTGGAATCAAATTGCTTCCCATACAGTAAAAGAGATGGTAAAGGTAGTGTCAAAGCCACATGTTAGTATGTGTTTAAACAATGTCCAAAAAGTTTTAAAAACAAACAACTTGTTACTTATATACTGCACTATGCAAGTAGGACTGCCCAAACTCATTCACATTCACCTATATCTGTTTTTTATGTAATTTTTAGTTAATAGCCCATCACTTCTGAATGTTGAGATGATAAATTAACCTCTTGGGAAGATGGCTCACTGCTTGTTAGAGTATTTCTTTCAATATATTTTATCATCAGATCTCATGTTTTTGACTTTTCTTTTTTTTATAATTAATGGATACGTAGGTGAAATTATGCAAAAAAGAAACTGCTCATGTATTTTTGATATAGGATCTAATGCTGATTTAGTTGAGAGATTACATCAGACACTTGAAAGATGTTAATTTAGTTTTTTTTAAAAATGAAAATAATTTAGAATTTTCTGTTTTTGAAAAATATTTGTCTCCTCAACTTGAAAAGTCCCAGAGCCTTTGTTATGAGCGTCTTAAATAGTTTTGATACAATGTTTTAGTAGCTCTTTGAATTAATAGTTTTCAAGAAAGACCTGAATAAGGCAGAGTGAAGTGTAGACTGTGTTGATATTTAAATGGTCAGACAAATGCTGGTTGTTCCCTTTTAAAAAGATTTTATTTTTCCTTTTGTTCGTGCTATTGCTATACTACGAGCTCACTCATCGAAAGACATTTACCTTGCTAGCTCTTTTATCTGGTCTAAAAACTCAATTCCTAGCCTTTCTCCCCCCGCCATCCCACCCGTCCCTCCCGCCAGCCCATCACCTATTTTGTAATGGTGAATAAGACAAAAAGAATCTGCCTTTTATTTAATCCCATCATCAATGAGGTCATACAGAGACGAAAACATTCCTCTGGGAGCTGGGTTTGATAAATCCTGTGCCCTCTGCTGGCTGGTTGTCGTCCTTTGCCACGACAAAGCAAACTACAGGGGCAATATGTGTGTTGCTCGTCTTTCAGCTTAAATTTCGCTATGACAGACTTGTTTATCGGAGGAGGAAAGAAAGATTTTAATAGATTCTGGTGGATGATTTTTGCTATTGGACTATAAGCATCAAAGGTAGGTCAAGTATTGCTTGTAAATAAGTTGTCACCTATTTTTACATGTGATTGCAATTTAAATGCTGGATCTGAAAATGCAGATGAAGATGGGAGGTATAACTGAATTTCAGGTTTTACTGAAGTTTGTTACTCTTTAGAAGAATGGGCTCTGCTCTTTATAAATAACAATTTTCCTCCCCTTAGACACATTGTACCCATTTGGAGAGCACTTTCAAGTGATTTGCTAGTGCAGGGCATAGGCAAATTATGGCACGCATGCCACAGGCAGCACACAAGCTGAGTTTCAGTGGTACTCACACTGCCTGGCTCCTGGCCACCGGTCTGGGGGGCTCTGCGTTTTAATTTAATTTTAAATGAAGCTTCTTGAACATTTTAAAAACCTTATTTACTTTACATACAACAATAATTTAGTTAATATTCTAGACTTATAGAAAGAGACCTTCTAAAAACGTTAAAATGTATTACTGGCATGCGAAACCGTAAATTAGAGTGAGTGAATGAAGACGCGGCACACCACTTCTGAAAGGTTGCTGACCCCTATGCTAGTGTCTCCCTTCCTGCTGCACCTCTGTCCATTAAATGCTACCCCACCATATTCCTGCCGCATGTGCAGGTGAGTGATAAATGAGTTGACACCCCCTCAAAAAAATTGATAGATTCTAAATTCTCTTAACCATTTTGGAAACCTTTTCCCAGGAAGCCTGAGGTGGAATCTTCTGTGGATTTTGACTGTTTATGGGGCTTTTTAAAAGCTGTTTCACTCTGCGATTCAATAAAAAGTGTACTTACCATAGCAACCACTTAGGCCGTGAGGAACATATACTACCTCTGAGATGGAGACCATCTTCCCAAAAGAGCCACAGCTGGCATTTGTAATGTGATCTTTTGTGTTACTTACAATGTTCCAGGGGAAAGAGGTGGCGGGGGAAGATATGTGTTTTGATGGAACAAAGTTTGTGTAAGGTTTAATGTTGTTCATTTTTAAGCGTCCGCTCCATCTCTACCCCAAAAGAAAGCTCTGCCTTGTTGCATAAAAATGCTGTTTCCCTTCCCTTGTACACACCCCTGCGCTTTCCTTCCTCACTCCAATTCCTGGTCCTGCCAATAGATAAAGAATATAGTTTTTTGTAAATGAAGGCCTTGGGGCTGATGACATAGTGGGGGAGGTGGTGAGGGCAGAAAGAGGTCTAGATAGACGCAGATGCCAACTGGACTGGGAGGTGTCAGGTTTCTTCAGTGCCTCCATTTGTTGACATACACCACACCAAGGAAGTGTTGGTTTCACTAATAATGCTCCACACTGAGTTGTGCTATGAAAATGTGATTTGTCTTTATATGGACAAGAAGATATATTTATCTCTGTGTGAGTGTGCGCGCGTTCACGCGCACAACAGATATGTATCTGAACAGTTTCTTCCCCCCCACATACTTTAGTCTTGTACGCATGCCAGGTACATGTGCTGATTTTTCTCTTGAAATCCGTTGTGCTGCCTCAAAGATCTGTAATGAAAGGACTGACACCGGCAAATCACTTCTTATGTTTCATGTATTTCTGAAATCGGGATTTGGGGCTAATCTTATAGCTGGATTACCAAGGGAGGAAAGGACTGTTTTTAAGCATGATTTCTTATCAATGCTTGGCCACACGTAACACAACTCCTACTTCGGGCTACGTGCTTTACACCATGCGTAGGTGAAACACCCATTGGCTTCACTGGGAGTTTTGCTTCATGACTCGACTGCAGAAGAGGGCTGTATTCTTATGATTACCAAGGCTGTACTTGTTTGTTTTCTGGCCTCTTTTTCAGGTTAGTTTAAGAACATGAAGTTAAGGCTACAAAAATTGAAGCAAAAGACTAGCATGAATAATTTGGTTGAATTACCTCCAATGCTGAGGGCTGGGTTAATACTGCTTTTCATGGTGCTTGAGGGGGTCTCCAAAACCCCTGAGAATGTCAGCTCGAAAGGGGTTCTCAGGACCAATTTTTTGGTGGCCACAGAGTGCGGCCACCAACTCTTGCTGGTGGCTGCTCTCACGCTTTCCCCTAAAATACTTAATTAGCGTTAGGAAAAACAAATAATTATGCACATATACACGCCCGAATATTTGTAATTTATTTATTGTTAGCTAGTAAGTCTGTTGTGAAAAGTGATATTAACAAACATGCGAGTATCACTTTTCACAGCAGACTAACTCAGCCCTGTCAAACCAGGGGACAAATTAAGCTCTGGGTGGTGAATCAGGGGAGGCAGTGGGGAGCCAGAGCCTAAAGCCCTGCGGCCAGAGCCTGGCGCCTGCCGCTGCACAGCCAGGGGCTGGAGCTGGAGCCCGAAGCCCCTCTGCCAGAACCTGCGGCTCCATCACCTCTGAGCCGAGGCCTAAAGCCTGAGTCCCACAGCTCCAGGAAGGTGGAGAGTTCAGTGGTTACCCTTCTCCTCCAGCGTTGTACCGTAGGTGTCTCTAGAGGGGCGCAGATCCCAACCCCTGCTGGCGGTCCCAGCAATCAACACCAGGCGGTGCATCCGGGAGCAACATGAGGGGAGGGGCACTATTTTCCGCCTGCCCCCACCCTGTCACAGCCCACAGCCGTGGCCACTGGAAGAGCCCCTGTGGCCACATTTGAGAAATGTCGAGCTAGACACTCTCCTCATGTGTTTAGTATGCTCTAGATTAAGGTACAGCAAGAGGAGCCATTTAAAATCAGTGTATTTCTTTGCATTTCAGTGCCTCAGTTGTCTAGTAACACTTTGCATCTCGTTTTGGTCCAGTTGCATGTCTGTGCCCAGGGGCGAAGAGAAAACTGGGAGGGAGGGGGTCTTTTAAGAATACACTGTTAAGGCTGGCAGGCCAAAAGTTGGAATTCAGCCTACAAATAACATTTTTGGTTTTGGGGTACAATATTGGGCTTTTGTTTGGGTTTTTTTGTTTGTTTTGTTTCTCCCCCTTGGAAACATTCAGTCTTCCAAGAACAAAGGTTTTAACATCTATCAAATCCAACTGGGCAGTTTGGATAATCCCCCACTTACAGGGGGTATTTGTTGTCCTGGAATCATATGTGTCTATGATGCTCTTTCCCTGGGTGCCCTCAGGGAGGTGTAATTGACAGAACTGGCACTGTCCGGAAGTAGGATTCTTGTCTATGACCGGGTTCAGCTTGCTAAGATGCAAGAGAGCAGGCAAGTGGAGACAAGGGTTTATCACAGTTCTTGTAGGGAGGAAATAAAACATCTGAACTTTAGGCTGTCTACATCCTGAATAATTCCTTCTATATGGTATCTTAATTAACTTTTTAAAAATTATATTTTCCTTCTTTCATTAATACTTAAGTTGTGTAGTTCTCATTCACTGTTCTCTGAGTAAGTATTCTGACTAAGCTATAACTACTACAGATGATAGGCTAACATTGTGGGTTAGGGGCCTTTAACTGGGTACTACTCTGGTATCTTAGTTATGCAAAAGCTTACATTTAGCTTGCTTTGTACCAGGCAAAAACATTCTGTACCAAAAAGGGTGTTTTGGTATAGTGTGTATCTTACAAAACAGTAAACATCTTCAAAAATTTCCATGTTTTCCTCTGCAGGGTACATTTTTGAAGTCAATGTAAATTTTACCTTGGGGGTGGTACTATTTGGTCTGGCTTTTCTATTGTGTAATGAGTAGTCTGAATCCCCAAGAACAAAGAACCACAATACTATAGTATCTATCTGTCTGTCTAGCTCTCTGAAATTTGACTTAAGGAGGGGAAAATAGTGTTTTGAAAATGTAATATGACAAGTGAAACTTGCGGCATCTGAAATTCTTTCTGTTCTCCATGTATTAATCATGCACAGAGAACAGCCATTATTTGTAACTTGGTCATTTTTGAGGGAATTAAACCATTTACCATATTATTTGGGGTAGGAGCCATAGAAGAAAAAGCAAATAAATACAATGAAATCACTTGGTTCTTTATGTGGTTTCCATTGACAAATGCCTTTTTTCTTTCTTTCTTTGTTTTAGAGTTTGTCTTAAGTTAGATTTTAAAACTTGAGCATCTACATGCACCCCCAAAATATTCATGTCCAAACAGTAGAGATGACAAATGTGTCCCCATTTTGCATGCATAAGTATATATCTTTTCATATGCAGCTATTTGTAAGCAAAACATGTTTCAATGGTAGCTTAGTGTGTGTGGGCCAGAAGTCCCTGGCTCTGGGTTTTAAAGCTCTCTGATTTATTTGTTTTAAATATTTCACATAGTAGTTTGTTGTAGAATAGCTGCGTTTCCTCTGCCAGGACCTCTAAGTTCTTTTTGGATTAGAGGCAGCAGGTGTGCATGTGATGGGACTTTCCTGCAGGCTGCATGTTGAAATTGACTAGAATCTGGTGACACTTTAGAGGGAAGGACTTGTGTGGATTTTATTTAATTGCTTATTGACAAGAATGATGCTGTTGGGCGTAGGCTGGGAGGGAAGAATGAGTTTCGTGTGTTAACCAGGGTTGCCTGTATTCCAAGATAGCAGGATATAGTTTGGTGTTCAGGCCAAGCATGCAATCTTGTTCAATGGTACTGTAGTACTCTTGAGACCTGATACAAACTATTATTTAGAAAGCTTTAGTGAGTCTCTTGCTAAACCCTTTTAACTGTAAAGAAAGTGAGGAATACTTGTAGCACCTTAGAGACTAACTAGTTTATTTCAGCATAAGCTTTCGTGGGCTATAGCTCACTTCATCGGATGCAACAAGTATTCCTCGCTTTCTTTCTTTACAGATGCAGAGTAACACGGCTGCTATTCTTGAACCTTTTAACTGTGTCTAACTGCCCTGGCAATTATGAAATACACAAAATGATGCTTAAGCACATGCCTCAAATGTGTGCAAAATCACTGTACCCTGACTATTCATAGTTGACTGAGATCTAGCCACAAAACTGACTATACTCTGTGGGAATAGTGTGGCTAAATCATTCACTGCTAATTCCTTTGATTGTTAGAGGGGAGGAGTTGTGTTAAATCACGGTTTGAATCTGAAAATTTAGAGGTAAATGAAAAACCCAGGAACAGCAGCACGGGAAGGATAAAATGGTATGGGATTAACTCCTACTGAACACCTATATTATTGACTGGTGGCTCAGTTTAAGAATTTTATATATGCTAAAAATGTAGAGTAGATTAGGTCTTTAAATAAGTGATTTATCTTTACACTCTGGTACAGCTGAGACGTAGTTCCGATTTTTTGAATCACTTCATTCCATTGCATCATGATGTGACATGATCCCAACACCCTACAAAAGCTGAGTTGATGATGGGCTCATTCCATTTTTCATCTTTGTAATGACTGAATCTTTAGCCTTGAGTAGGGACTTAGGTGCCTAGGCAAACTGTGCCTCTTTAGGTGCCTAAATCCCTTGAAACATCTGGCTCTTGGAGACCATGGACAATCCTCAGCTGGTGTTAATTGTCATAGCTACACTGCAGTCATGGGAGTCATGAGAATTTATACCAGATGTGGCTCTTCTCCTTTAGAATTTCAAATTCTTTGGGTGTTGTGATATTTTAGCAGCGAATAGATATCGGCGTGCAAGAGGTCTAGTATTGCCAACCTCAGTTGTTCAAAAATCATGAGTCAGGCAGGTGTCAAAAGGTCATGAGATTTAAAAAGAAAAATAATGCAAGCTGGGTTTTTAAAATTTTGCCTTCTGGTTTCTAAGCCTTCAGGATATACTCAGATTGTAATTTTTCAAGCTTTACCCCAGACCACTAGGGCTAGAAACTATATATATATATATATAAAGCTGAGGTTCTCTCCGAGTCACTTGGCTCCCGAAGGTGGGCGTCAATGAAAATAGCAAATTTCGCAAACTCCCAATAAGATCACAAGAGTTGGTAACACTGGGTGCTGTTGTTCTTTGAGAAGGTCGCAAAGTGCCGGCTGCTGAGTGTCATTTCTGGTGAATTACAGTGGTGCAGCTTATCAAAAGGTCTGGCCCTAAGACAGAGTGATTCATCCACTCTTGGACAGCCGAGTTCTCACACTGAAAAGGGGTCTTGTGGGAGATCTCGGGAAGCCTCCGTCGCTGTGGCCCAGTTGTGAGGCCAGTACCGCCTCCTGGCAATCCGATGGCCGTGCATTGGCTCATGTTGAAGAGCTATTGCAGGAGTGGGGGATCTAGGCTAGTCAGATGGGTGAGCCTGTCAGATGCAGATGTTGTGTAGTCAGGTGTGGGAGACCAAGCAAGGCTGCTGGCGATCGGCCTCCTCCTCTCACAGACAAGTTGCGGCTGAATTCAGTCTGAAGTTTACAGAATTAGACATTAAATAATGCTGTCTGATTGTGAGCCAAAGTCTACATGTTTGAATGTGAGCAATGATTACAGTGTGTACCAAGAGGCATAATGGATTAGGATAAAGCAGGGTCACCATGTTTATAATAGCTGGCAGCAAAGGCCTCTGTTTCCCACATAGCTTTGATTGCCCAAAGCCACCTATTTTTTATTTAAACAAACGTTGCCTACACTGTTCAGGTGCCGTAGTAAAGAAAACAGTGAGTACTTACCTTTAGGAAGGAAGGAAGTCAGCATCACTGGACGCAGGACCACGTTCCCTGTGCTGTTGGAGACTGAGAGGGTTGCTGTGGTGACCAATTCAAACAGTTTGGCTTGGATTATCCATGTTGTTCATCAGATGCTTCCCTTTTCACTCCATCCCTTCTCCCTAGCCACTCCACAGTGTTCTCCTTTGAGGAGGAAACTTGTACTGCTGAATGGGTATGCAAGCAAACTTCAGCCAAAATCAAAAATACTTCCCCACCTGCGTCATGGGCATCAAGCAAAAAACCTCCAGAAACTACCTGTTTGCGAAAGCCTGTCACTGTGATGCTGCTGGGGTGATCCATTCATAACAAACACCCAAGACCTGGGTGCTTATCTAAACTATCCAATTCACATTGCAGTATTAAAGCACTTCTGCCTTCACTATCAGCTGGAACTGAGAATAAGAGCAGAAGAGGGGGAATAAATATTACTCTTCCACATGGCATTCCATTGGATGATCTCAGTACGCTTTGCAAATACTGATGAGGGAAAGCTTTCAACAGCACTGTGAGTCAGGGAAGTATTAGAATCTGCAGCATACAGATGGGAAAATAGAGGCACAGAAAAGTTAAGTTACTTGGCCAAGATCACACAAGAAGCTCATAGGATGGGAATGAAACCCAGATGTCCTGACCTCCAGTCATGTATGTTAACAGGGGAGGGGACTTTTTTCACAAGAAAACAAAACAAATTGCTTAGTTTTTCAAACCTAAAAGAGATGTTTCAAGTTGTGTGAAAGTTATCTTTGGTTTTCTGTATCTGTTCTATGGGAAATCCTTTTGGATTTCCATCACCCCAACTTTACTAAGACAAAACCGTTGCTCCAAAGCAGGACACCCTGACACAGGTTGTGTATGCTCCAATATATCACACTGAGCAAAGGACTTTCTGGGATGTATAATTTGATATTCATGCTTTTACCTACCATGTTCCTAAACCTAGCATAGTACAAACAGTAGCAATCACAAATATCCCATTTGAATGCATTATTTTCTGATCAAGTCATTCAGAGGATGGGGAAAGAAAGAGGAATTTTTGCAGTGGACAGATAAGGTGGATGAATTTTTGCAATGTTTTTTTAGGTCTGGTCTCAATCTGATGGGATCTTGGAGGTGGCTGGAATTTGATTCTTTCCAACCCTCTCCCTCCCACTTACCTTTAGTACAGTTTAGGGCTGAGTGGGCAAAGTTTTTGTCCCGAGGGCCACATCGGGGTTTAAAATTGTACGGAGGGCCGGGTAGGGAAGTCTGTGCCTCCCCAAACAGCCTGGCCCCGCCCCCATCTGACCCCTACCCACTTCCCACCCTCCCCAAGGCCCCACTCCCTATCTAAGATCCCTGCTCCTTGTCCCCTGACTCCCCCCCACCTCTAATCACCCCCCAGGACTCCACCCCCTAGCCGATCCCCCTGCTCCCTGACTGCCCGACCCATAGCCACAGCCCCCGTCTCCTGACTGCCCCCCGAGACCCTCTACCTCTTATTCAATCCCCCCAGCCCGGCCTCCTTACCACACCACCAGACATGCTGCTGTGCTGATCGACCGGAGTAGGCAGCCGGAGTAGGCAGCCCCGTCCCTCAGAGTGCTGCTCACATGGCTCCATAAGGCTGGGGGGCTTGAGGGGGGGAAGTGGAGGAGGTGTTGGAAGCAGCCTCCCCAGCCAGGAGCTCAGGGGCCGGATGGGAAGAGCCCGTGGGCCAGATGTGGCCCGCAGGCCGTTGTTTGCCTACCCCTGGTTTAGGGTCTCCTGGCTTCATAGCTTTGTTCCTCTGCAATCTGGCATTGTAAATCAATCTGCAGGAAATTCCTAGGGAGTAATGTAGCTCTGTAAGGTGAATATCTCAAGTTGGCAAGCCTTGTTCGGTCCTTCCTTTTTCCACAGCTGCTACTGTGGAAACTTGTCTTTTCCTCTTGCTATGTCCTTGATTCAAGAAAGTGTTAAACACATGGTTAATTCAAACTCTTTTCAGGAAAGCGGGGACCATCTGACTTGATACTCATAAAATCAAATCTCCTTTCTGGGAAGTTGGTTGTGGAATCTCCCTATCTCTAGATACATTGAGGATTGGGAAGGGAATAGGAAGGGGTGGGAGAGAAGAACATGTCTTAAGTTCCTTTGGCTGGAATTCATTGCAATGATGACATCCTACTTCCCAACCCATTTAGAGCTCATGCACAAGCTCTTATTGTGTATTCGGGGAGTTAAATTCTTATGTTGCTCATCCATAACTAAGAAATGGATGAAAAATCAATCTTCTCCTCCCCTAACTGAAAGGATACGCTGTCTGGTGGAAGATATGCCATGGCTTTTTGCTTGTGATTTTTATTTAAAAAAAGAAAGCCAACCCCTTACACTAGTGTGATGTCCCGGGTCTTGAACTGCAGCCTGGCCTCCATCCCACTGTCTTCTGAAACCTGTTGAGCCAAGCAGCTAGTCAGACATAGTCTCAGACAAGGCTCACCCACAGGCATCCTGACTGGATGATCGTCTGGCTCCACTGATTGGTCCAGTCATGGCATTTAAGCCAGAAGGTGGCATAGGAATTGTATCTGAGCAACACAGTGGTTTTCTGTTGTGCCCGCATTGGATCCAGCTTGTGCCTGCCTCCTGCATTTGGTATCTGACCTCTGCTCTGACCCTCAGCTTTGATTCCTGGTTCCAACGCTGGCTTGAGCCCCAGCCCTGGTAATTGGCAGTTGACTCTGGTGTTGACCCTTGGTTTCGTTCCTTAACCTGGACGTCTGCTCTGCCCACGAGGCATGATTTCTGCTCTGACTACTGGGCCAGACTGCCTACATCAGGGGTCTCAAACTCAAATGGCCATGAGGGCCGCATGAGGACTAGTGCACTGGCCCGAGGGCCGCATCACTGACATACACCCTGCCCTCGCTGCACCGGCTCCGCCCCCTCTCCACCCCTTCCATGAGGACTAGTGCACTGGCCCGAGGGCCGCACCACTGACACACACCCTGCCCTCGCTGCCCCGGCTCCGCCCCCACTCCACCCCTTCCAAGAGGTCCCAACCCCTGCCCCACCTCCTCCTCTGAGCACGCAGCTCCCCATTCCCTCCTGGAAAGCGCTAGGCACCACCAACAGCTGTTTGGCAAACAAAGCAAGAGCAATATAGGAAGTCCAGAGCTAGAAACACGCGCCGACCAGCCAGGCAGCAGAGAAGCCTCTGCTTCTGGCCCCTCCCTCCCGCAAACTGCTATGGGGGGGACGGGACGACAGGAAGCTTGGCGGGCCGCAGGGAAGGGCTTTGCGGGCCACATGCGGCCCCCGGGCCGCATGTTTGAGACCCCTGGCCTACATCCTGGCTAATAGCGCTATCACTCCCGTGTCGGTACTGTAAGCAGTGATGCTTCAGACCATTCCTGCAGAATGCTATAAAGCCCTTTGACAAAGGGATTAAGGCCAGAGCAAATGCAAACGGTTTGAGGCGGCAAACATCCTTGTAATTTTGCATATGATCCAACAGTCGAGAAGTCTATCCCCAAACCCATATATTAAAAAAAAATAAGCAAGTCACAAAGCACAAGATTTTGAAGGACCTTCCGTTGTTAGGATTTGGAAGAGCTTTGCTGCTGTTCACTTGGAGATCTGGGATGGTCATAGGGAGACATGCATGGGATGAGTACATGGTGAGACGGGGCTGTGTGCCATTGATCCCAGGACATGACCTGTATGTTGGTGGAGGAGGAAGCAGTAAGGCACTTAATGGCATATTTAGAGCCCCATGTTCAGTTTTTGCTGCCTGAATTAGGCCACCTAGTTCTATATCTGGGTGCTTGAATTGATACTTAGGCAACCAAATATTTTGCTTTATGTGCCTAATGACTGGCTTTCTTTTTCTTCCATCTGAGCACATTTCAGCATTAGATGCCCTACCTTAGGTTGAAAATTGAGACCACAGTCTCAATTAGGGGTTTGCCAGGAAAATGTTTTTGAAGCAAGTGTATTTTCAAGCTACCCACGTACGTATGCTTCATTGAAGTGATATATCATTAAGTTTTGATTATGATATCAATAAGTTGAGTTGATTTGTTAAATGATTGAAGATGGATTTTTGCTTCTTGTCTAGTCACCATTACATGTAATCATGGGAATGCATTAAGGAGTTGGCGTAAATAAGCAAGTCACCTTACCCCAAAGAAGTTACAGTTTAAATAGAAAAGAGAGAAAAGGTGGGAGGGAAACTGAGGTGCAGGGCCGTGAAGTGACTTGCCTAGTATGCATCAGATCAACGGTGAAGCTTGAAATATTACTCTGGTGATCTGACTTCCAGGTCAGTGTCCAGTCCACCAGAGCAGGTTGCCCTTGTAGGGTGACCAGATGTCCTGATTTTATAGGGACAGTCCCGATTTTTGGGTCTTGTATGGGCTCCTGTTACCCCCCGCGCCCTGCCCGATTTTTCACATTTGCTGTCTGGTCACCTTATGCCCCTGTATTATATTGTAATATGCAATCTTTGGTGGAACTAAAGATGGAAGAATGGAACGTAATAAATGTGCAAATCATCTGTCCTTCAGCATTGGTGGTCATTGTACTTGCCAGTGCCCAGCACAGAGACACACAAAGGGAAAATGGAGCTTCGTGACATCAAAGGGTTAATAGCAGCAAGTATGGTACAATAGCTCATTAGGACATAAACGTGGGCTGCAAGCTCAGAAATCTTGGTAACTTTGGACTGTAGGGACAGTGAACTTTCAACCCGGGTTCAGCAATAATAAATGCCTGTTAAGTAAGGCTTCCCTTTTACAAAGAGAGGGTGGACAGATGCATTTCAATGGGCTTTAAAAGTATTGCCGCTTATTGCAGCGTCTGCTGGCCGGATGCACCCGGGCCTGGGGAGGCAGTCTCAAGATTACACAAACAGGCGCTTTGAAGACTAACCTTTGTGAGTGGTTAGTCAAAAGCAAGACTGCAATCTCAGGAGTTTTTATTTGCTCTAATGTAAATGAGGTGATCAAAAGTGCACTTGCTAAAATGTTACTGGAGGCAGATGGAATGGGGTTGGGGTGGGGGCTGAGGAATAAAGAGAAAAAGCAACAACCAACTCAGAAAGGGGGAAAATTTGAGGCCCTGTCTTTTGATAGTTCATGCAATCCATGGGTTCTTTAGTTTGATCTGGGAAGGTAGAGGCTTAAAGCCACCCGGAGTCCAACTGAGATCTGTAGAGCTTCTGCCCAGGAGCAGGGAGGGACCTACTATCCCATATGTCCCTGTTCCTGCTGAGACCTTTCTTTGACCAGTTAACCTCTCTTGGAAGATTGTGCCGAAACATCGCCCTGCAGAAAATCTTAACGGGTCCTTAGAAACCCGAAAAGAGATCCTACCAGGTACACGATAGCAGGTACCCTCCATAGCCTACCAGAACTTGGCAAAATTTAAAACAAATCACGGATGATTTTAACATGTAAGTCAGAAATTTGGTCATATTAATCAGTGAATTCTGAAATATTCAAAGAGGAGAGAATAGTACATTCATTTCAGTCATAAGCTTTCTAATTTTTTGACATGTTTTTCTGTCTGTAATGCAAGACACTGGAAAATGTGGAGCGTCTTTGTTGATGCAGTCCGGCAGGCCTCATGCCAGCTAAAAAAACTTGTGTGTGTGTGTGTGTGTGTGTGTGTGTGTTGTACCTCACTGCTTAGAGAGCCCAGAGACCTCCATGAAGAGAATGACAGGGTTTGATATAAACCAGCAGGACTGCATTGCTGCCTTTATACAACAGTAAACCCTTTCACAATGCCATATGCCGCACATTCCATCGCAGCAGTGTAGGGTGTGATATAGTTAAAGCACACTCTGCAAACAGGAAACGCTGGTGACCGCTGTGTGTGCTTTTCATGTAGATAAAGTATTGGGAGCGTAACAAAAAAAAACCCCAACACTCAAAGGCTGGAAGCAGGGGAAGGTGGGGGAGGAGAGGGCGGGAAGAGAGAGAGATTGCGGGCCTAAAGGTCCAGGGGTTGTGAAAAGGCAGACAGGAAATGCAACCAGTTGAACAGGGAGCAAAAGAGAAAAGTGCTGCTTAGCTTTTTGGTTTTATTTTTGCCGCTTTAAGTGTTACTATTGGGCATTAGCATTTTTTTTTTATAAGTTCACTCTCCTTTTGGTTAGCATGCCAAAAAAATAAAAATAAATCCAAAGCCTATTTTGAAGGCAAATATACATATATAAAAGCAAGAACACTTTCCCCCTCGTCTTTGCCAAAATTCTACACATTGGTATTTTTATACATATATGTATGTTGAGTTTTTTTGGCAGTCTTTCTGAAGAAGGTATTTCAACACCATTCTGGAGTTAGGAAGAAAGTAGGCAGGGTAGGATAGTGGGGGAACTACAGTGTCGTGGATGGAGAGGACTTCAGATGATAAACAGACATCGTAGCTTTAATAAAATAAATGAAGTGGAACCTTTTCAGCGCAGGGCAAACTGTATTGGTGCAAGTCAGGCTTTAACGTTGCTAGCGAAAATTGACAGGCTGAGAACTGGGACATAACAAAAATGTGAGTCCCTGGGAGTCTTGTTCACTGGACAATGTCTCAATTGTTTCCTTGATTTTCGCAGGCAGCGGGGGATATTGGGAGATTAACTGTTTACCATCCAAGCAGGCTCTGGAGGGGCTTGGAGAATGAAGATGTGGCAGAAAATAGCATTTTTGTTTGGAAACGATTAAGGATGTCAGTGGGTGATAAGAAAAGGTCACACTGTTCTCTGTGTGTTTGTCTGCCATTCAAATCAGACTTTACATTTTAAAAAAAAAAGTAGTTTAGTTTTGTTGCTCTCCTTGCAAACTGTTGCTGTCAGTCTTGAAGGACCAGATAATGAGGCAGCCGGGTAGCCTTTAAAAAAAGAACGAGGCAAGGAGGGAAAGGTTTCTTGTTTTATTTTTAGATTTGTTCATTGAAGGTAATTTTCAAGCCTTCCTGTCTTTGCCCTTTAGCTGGGCATTTTAACGTTGACTAAATGGTTTGGAACAGGCTAAAATTTGAGAATTGGAATGTCCTTTCTCCCTTAATTAACTACTTCACTCTTTTGTTTAAATGTTTAAAAGATTATCTTAGAAGAGGGAGAAAGAGATGACTCAGTCGTCTCTTCACATTTGTGCTTTATTCGTTACAAAAACAAACAGAAATCCATTGCATACCAGCTCTATCTGGGCAAGGTTCAAAAGACGTAACTGGTAACTCTTTAGTCATCAGCTTCTCAATGTGTGTTTTGTTGGGAGGGTGTGGGTGAGGGGGAATGGAGCAGACCAAAGTTGCTTCTTCCAAGTAAGAAGGTGGGAGGTTTATTTGCAAGCTGATAAACCTGTTTTAACAAATGTGGATCTTGCCTTAGTGGAGTGACGTTTTAAATACTCCTTGGGCTGAAAGCCAACTTTCTGATGAATGCCTAGATTGGCACTAGAGATCTGGGATGTACTGTGAGGGTGTTTTAACTTAGTAATGGATCCGCTTCTGTATCCCTGCATTCCCTGACTGCTCTGTGTGTGTGTTCTCTCTCTCTCTCTCCCCCGCCCCCTAGCCCTACAGAGCCTGCCTTTCCTCCTTGCTTGAATTCTGCAGCCAGCTGCAGTCTGCTTTGTCTCCTCCTTCCTGTCAGACAGGAAATAACTTCCCAAGTGAAAATTACGAACTTGTAATACCGTATAGCAAAACTTTTCAGTACTCTCAGGAATAAGGAGACAAATAAAGGTGCTCTTCTGTATGACCAAAATTAAAATGTTGTTGTTTTCATGGTTCAGAATTCACAGGGAAGTTGGGAGCTGCTACCTAACAGAGAGGGAAAAATTAGTAAAAAATAACACCAAGCCCAAGTTAACTTTATACTTTAGCTTCTTGGTTCTTTGGAGAATTTGGTAATAAGTATCCAAGTGTGAACTGCTCGATGCTGATCACTTTTGAAAATCTGGCACTAGTTGTGGTTGCTAAACAGTTGGGATTTGGTGCTGTGCTCCTTTGACAATCTCACACCAGGTGTGTTTCAGAAATAGCACCATTTTTGGATTACAAATGAATGGATGACATGGAAGCAGTTCATTTCCTGGTGAAGTGCCCCGCAAAGAGCTGGATTAAATAGTTTGCAATTAATAATTGGTGCAGTGAATTTCGTCTCTCTTCCTGTTAATTGCCAGTGAACAGATCGTGACTTTCTCTAATTTAGTTTGGTTTGTGTGGAATGGTTTCAATGAATAGTTTTTGCTCTGGAGACCATCCACTAGCAGTTCTTTGCATTCATTTGATACTTTGAGCTCTTTGGCTTCACGATGAAGGACACATGATATATTTCTCTTCCTTGATTGGATGAGCATAACTTTTTAGAATCCACTTCCCAGTGTGATTTCTCTTCCATGAACAGTCTCCAATACTCATTTAAAATACACTGATTTGGCAAACATCCCTGCCACTAAACTCATTTGCTGGTAAAATTGCAGAGAATGAACAGATTTTTAATTATTAATTATTATTTGTATTACAGTAGCACATAGAGCAGAAGTCAGCAACCATGGGCACGTGGGCTCATCAGGGCAATCCTCTGGCTGTGAGCCATTTTGTTTTCGTTGACCGACTGCAGGCACGCCCCCCCCCCCCCGTCCGCAGCTCCCAGTGGCTGCAATTTGCTGTTCCTGGCCAATGGAAGCGTCGGCCAGTATGTCCCTGTGGCCCATGCCACTTCCCGCAGCTCCCATTGGCTGGGAATGATGAATTGCAGCCACTGGGAGCTGCAGGGGACCGTTCCGCCAGTAGGTCAATGTAAACAAAATGGCTCACAGCCAGTCAGCAGATGGCCATTATCCGCCGTGTGCGGAGGGTTCCTGACCGAGAGGTTCCAGCAAGGCTTAGGATGACATTCTGTTGTGCACTGGACAAATTTAAAGAATGGTTCATGCCCCAAAGAGTTTAATATTCTAAAGAATATTTGCTTGAAGACTCTTTTAAAATATTCACCCAGTTCTAGTAGTGAATACCCTTGACACTCGACAATAAACCCATTACCAATACTAGCTGGCAGCAAGAGATTCTCTCCTCCCTCCACTAGCCTTTGAAAATGGTTTCACTGCTGGTATAGACAAGACCAAACCATTTACAGCACCATTACAGAAAGTGTTATTGAGATACCCTCAATCTACCCCAGCAGCTAAACTGTTATCAACACAGTGGAGACCTGTTGCTGGTGACCATTGTCAGTTGGTTGGTTTTGTAGATAAAATAGGTGGCTTTAGCATCTGCATGCAAACCTGTACACTAGCTCAGCTGACCAAGATGAAGAGTGTTTGAAATTTTCTGCATAAGCGAGAGTTGCAACTCAGAGTATTTCTTCTAAATAGTAAACAAATACTGAATTGTGTATCCCTTCCCAGGACTACGGTGTGTGCTTAGAGAAGGCCATGGATCTCTCTTGTAATTGGATTCTGTAGAACATGGGGCCACGAGAATCCAGTTGGCAGTCATCTAGAAACTAACTAACTGTTCAGTGGGCTACTTGAATTTGGCAGCCCACTGGATTAATATACTGTGTTATAAACTATATTTCTTATTCCAATAGGTGGACAAGTGAATTTAATTCTTTTTGTCCTATGAATTGACTTGGTAGTGTAAGGTTTTATGGGTCTAGCTGTTACGGGCCTGTGGCACCCTGAATATTGATGTGACATGGGGGAGAGGTGATGGGATCTGATGGCATCCCATAGAGACAGGAGTCAAAAAAACAACCTAATAATCACTATTAATTGTGTTTATTACAATAGTGCCAACCAGTAGCAGGGTCCCAATGTTCCTGTCCAATGAGCTTATTGTCTAGAAAAGACAGACAGAGGGTAGGGGTCAAAGGTAGAACGCAGAAGTAGAGTGAACAATGTGGTACCAGCAAATGGTATGTTTGGAGGAGGAGGGTATTAGTTATGAGGGGATCAGCTAAATGGAAAGGTTAGGGAAGAGAGATCAGGGGAACAGGGTGGGGAGTGAAAGACAGTAAGAGAATGGGGCAGCTGTGAAGCTGAGGTGAAGAGATTGTGTGAGGAGGAAGGAGTGGGAGAGTGTGGGAGCAAACAGCCAATCAATTCAAGGCAGAGAAAGTCAGACAAAAGTGCAGAAAGTTCTCTGAGTATCCAAAAGTATCTTCTTTGGCTGCTTTTGCTTCTCGTGGCCGGAGTCTGTGACCGGCTCTTCTCTGTAGATTCCTGCCACGGCCACGTGGAAGTGGGCAAGGGGGTACCATGCAGTCCTAAATCCCCCAATGTGTGTGTGAGGTCTCCATGCACCGTTCTGGATCTCTGGGGTCCTTGGGGTGGAGGTAGCCCCTGCTGGGCCCAGTCTAACTTCCCTCCTCTCCCAAGAGGCTATTCCTGCTTTGGCAGCTTCTGTTTCTACTGGCTAGAGTCTCTGGCTGCTATTCTCCTGGATGGGCTCCTGGAGACTTTAATTAAACGTTGCGATAGCTTTCTGAAATGGTCTCTTAGGTGATGTATGCGCCTCTCCCCCATTAGTGTCAATGGGAGTTCTGTATGCATATCCAGAAGAGAATAGACTCTTCTTAGTGTGTAGAGGAGAGTGTCAATTGGCAAGTGTTCTACTGGAAATGTCACACACATGCACAGAGGTCTCTTTTCGCTCCTAGTGTATGTTCTTTGTCCTCAAGGGAGAATGCCCACGTTGGGTTTTATTTGGGTCTCCCTCACATCATGCTCCTCTCCAAGTCTACTACCGCACAAGTATGCAACGGTGTTCTAGATAAGTACTGTTATCTCTTACACAGCACTTCATGTTTCCAACGGTCTGTTCAAAACCAAAGTTACGTACCCATCCCCAGGAAAAGAGGGAACTGAGTATTGTCCTTATGTTATGGGTGGAAAAAGCTGAGCCTTCAGAGGTGCAGTTGTTTCTCCAAGCTCATACAAATAAATCAGTGGTGGCTTTTAGACGAGAATTTGGGTTTTCATGGTGCCCGGGGCCATTGTGCAATTAGCTATTTGCAGTGTCCCTTCAAGAGAGGCCCTGTGCATTGGAAATTAGAATCCAGCCCTTACAGTTGTGCCATAAATGACATATTTTGGGAAAAATCTGATTTAATAAAATCCTAGAAATATAGGACTGGAAGGGACCTTGAAGTCTTCTAGTTTGTCCCCTTGTAGCAGGGCGGCAACTCACCCCTGCGGTGCCTCCTGCTGGTCCGTCCGGGAATTAGCTCTTCCAGCGCCCTCTGCAGGCTGATGTCCCGCTCGCTGCTGGCCCCATGTCCCCCCCGGACCCCGGTGCCCTCTTACCGAGGGTGCTGCACCCCTGCAGTACCCCCACAGTCTCAGGGTCTCCTCTCCCCAGGCAGCTGCCAGTCACCACTTGCTCCCGTTCACTGGGGCAGACTGCAGTATCATTGCCACTCATCACTGGCAAGGGGGGTTGGCCTGCTGCTTCTGCCTCTATAGCCCTGGGCTGCCCCCAGTACCCTTTGTTGGGCCTTCTCCTGCAGCCTGGGGGTTTCCAGTCCAGAGCTTCCCCAGCTCCTCTTGTCTTGCCCCAGCTTTGCTTCACCCTAGGTACCTTGTCCAGCTCCCAGCACCCAGGCCAGTCTGCCTCTACAGACAGAGGAGACTGTCCTCTCTGCTCCAAACTCTGGGCCCTTATATCAGGGCCAGGCCCTAATTAACCCAGCCACAGCTGTGGCTGCTCTGCCCAATCAGCCTGGGAGCTGCTTGCCCCCAGCCACAGCCCTTTGCAGGGCTGTTTTAAGCCCTTTTACTGGAGTGGGGCAGCCGCCCCACCATACCCCTGTACTGAGGCAGGATTAAGTGTACTTGGGTGAGTTTATTTTTCATGTGTGTATGTGAAATAGTTTACAAAAACCCTTCTATATTCTAGAATAAAGCCTCTCACGCAGAAAGCTCAGGCCTGCAAAATAATGCACATACAATAGTGTCTGCCACAAAGAATCTCCGAGTACTTTAGAGGCCCAGTGTAAACATCACACTCGACCAGCACCAACAAATAGTCCTCTCCAAAATGGAATAGAGAAGACCTTCTGCACTAAACAGCAGTTTGTTTTGGGGAAGGGGGTCGGAGGGGAGGAGGACGAACACTTTCTCACGTTGAAGGCTCAACACTAGTGTTAGGTACGCAAAATGTAACTTCCCAAGGTAGAGTTTGACCAGGATACCAGAACAGCCCAAACTCATTCTGGGATGCAAAAATGCAGACCACTGCTAATGTAGACATTCCCGGGACATGCAGATTCAATTGTAGGGGGAATGCTTGAAAATATTTTTTCCAAAATGCACACGTGCTAGCCTGGCTGATACAACTGACTAGATCGCTTGGTACTATGGACACAAGCAAACTATGCATTTTCATATGTTTAAATGTAAACATATACATTTATGAACAAAGACTGTAGACCACACTTTATGGATTCTATTTTGGGATGCAGATACTCTGGAAAAAGATGTGGTGGATAATCAGCTGACCAGGGCGAAAAGGGATAATGCAATCCTTAGATCATTAACAGGGGTATCTTAATGATGTAAGGATTGCGTTAAGTGGGAGCAGATGTTATTTTACCTCTGAATTTGGCCGTAGTGAGACCACTGCTGAAATAATGTGTCCAGTTCAGGTGTCCACGATTCAAGATGAATGTTAAAGAAATTGGTGAGGTTCAGAGAAGAGCGACAAGAATGATTAATGGATTAGAAAAACATGCCTTATAGTGATAGACTCAAGGCGCTCAGTCTATTTAGCTTAACAAAGAAAAGGTTCAGGAGTGACTTTGATAGCAGTCTGTAAGAATGTAACAAATATTGAATAATGGGCTCTTCAGTCTAACAGAGAAAGGGATAATATGACCCAATGGCTGGAAGTGGAAGCTAGACAAACCAGATTGGAAGTAAGGCTTACATTTTTAGCAGAGGATAATTAACCGTGGCAACAATTTACTGAAGGTCATGGTGGATTCTCCATAACTGCCAATTTTAAAATTGAGATTGGCAGTTTTCCTAAAAGATCTGTTCTGGAAATTATTTTGGGGATGTTCTATAGTCTGTGTTACACAGGAAGTCAGATTAGATGATTTCAATGGTCTTCTGGCCTGAGAATCTGTAGAAGTGGCCATTTATGGTCTTGTTCTCTCTCTAAAACTGGGCCTTAAAAATATATCATGGAAATTATGGTGGGAATTTTCATCTTAAAGTGAGTGAGGTCTTTGAGCTCCCAATGCTGTTCGTCTCCTTTGAAAAGCAGCACCATGAGACACCACTTGAGTGCTGCTTCATATACTGGATACATGCAGTGTATCACATTGCAGGACTGGGGTTCTCCTGGAAAGCCAGTTCATCAGAAGGAAAGCACAGGGTTTGGCGGAACCCAGCAGTGAAGTTGTTTATTAGGACAATGAAACTTTGGTAGGCTTCAAATATTGATTTTAAATTATTCTGGGGATCCGACGTAATAAGTGGCCTAATTGGATTAGAATACAAGAGACTGTTTTTTATTCCACCTCTGACACTGACTATCTGAACTTGAACCTGTCACTTATCCTCTCTGTTCATCTGTTTCTTCTGAAAAATGGGGATAAGACTGTCTCCTCAAAGATCTCATAATGGCTAAATTAATGTTTATGGGCTGTTTTCGGGGCCTGATGCCATGGCCAAATACGCAGGCTCAGTTGTAGGGGAATTCAAGACAGATCCCTTCCCTTGAATCTCCAGTTACAGTGGCAACAAAAGGAGCCCTTTCAGAGCTGGTCTCCATGGCATGTACCCTGGGCATGAGCTCGCAACATCCTATGCATCAGAACCACACTGTTCCTGCTGCATCCAGGACCCTTTATTCCCACCAAGCAAGGAATGACTCGACCCCTAGAACACTTTAAGTGAGTCCATGTAAATGGAAATGATAGTTTGGAGTTTTGAATCCCAGTATCCGGCCAGTAGGGTTAAACGGCAACTACTTATTCTTTGCGAGGCCTGGCTTCGGTGGTTTCCTTTTTTGTGCCATGTGCTTATTTACAGGAGACTGCACTAGGAAAGCATGGCAAGGTAAAGGCACTGCAGAGTATCCTATTACGTGTTTAGCATTCTAGGTCAACAGTTGAGGGGCTGTATCTCCACTCTGAACTCTTCTGGCACAATGAAGTATGTCATAGGGTAAGGTGTACAGAGAAGTCTTCCCCTCCCCCCACTTCTCTTGTGCCAAGATAAATGTCTGATGTGAAAGGCAAGGTGCCAGAAGCCAGCTGGATTGTCAAAAGGTTCTGTCTCATTTAAAGAAAATAAAACAAAAATAATAATGGTCCGGGTGTTTGGATGTTTGTATAAAATGCAACAAAAGGATGAAGAAAGAGAATTAGCATTTGCTTGAGCAGCAGCAGCCTCATTCCTTGAATATGTGGGATTATGTTTTGTCTGATTGTTCACTTGTTTTTTCTTCTGCAAACGGGAAAAATATAATGATAGTTCCCAAGATGGGAGAAAGCGTGTGTGTGTGTGTGTGTGTGGTGGCCTGCCAAGCAGAGAAACTAAGCAGACAGCCTCTGTTGCTTTTCCTCTTGCATCTCTAACTTAATTATGGGGGAGGCACGGGTGTGTGTTATGTTTAATGTGGTCCATGCTTCCAAAATCGTGCACTCTTGTATCCTAAGGGCTGACTGCTGGCACGGGGTTCCATTAATATTTTTTTATTTACTCTCCCTGTTAGTTTTAAGACTATTATTGTTAGTTTTAAGACTATTTTTAAGGCTATTGCTTTTGGATCTACGAAGGCGTATGTCGGAAATCATCTCAGTGTCCCCAGTCTTTATTTCCACAAGAACGCTATAGAAAGGCAGGGTTCTGTCATCCATCAGATTTTCTGTTCCACTTGTTGAAGATGAAAGGAGGATGAATTTAGTGCTCACTTTCTTCTTCTTCTGACAGTTATTGATCCTCTCTGGAACTTTACAGTTTACATTCTGATCCTGTCATGGCACAGGGAATCCCCAATTCATTATGGCTGTGCTCGCTAGCGCCACTGTAGTTAAGGCTGAGTTGCCCTTTCAGTTGTGAATCGTTTTTTATTTTTCAACTATGCACTTGATGAGCTGGTTTCCCCCCCCCCCTTCTTTGCCTTAAGAGACTTTAATCTGGAAGCTGTTAATATTTGAGAAACAGCTGCTATCATGGGCTTCTGAGACCTGCTTGACTGGTGCATACTAGGAAATGGCTGGAAAAATGGTGGATGGGAAAGAGATGCTACAACATTTTATTTGACAGCGTGAACCTAGTGCTCGTGAAATGGACTGGAGATTCGAGTAGAGGCGGAGAATCCAGCCTTCTACTTTAAAATCAGAATTGCAGAATAATAACTTATCTGGAAGCTTCCATGTCAAAGAAGCACTCAGCAGCACTGAGCATTAGGGGGATCAGTGTTGGAGTGGGAAGGTGTCGCTGTTTTCATATGCCGTTTCCATTCTTGGCATCTGCTAGAACTCTACCAAGGGCACTAATTTTGTGTCTGTTGTGAAGGTGGCTTGGAGTGAGGGCCCCAGTCTGTTGGAAGGCAGACTCTCGCCATCGACTCATTTCACATATTTCTGTGCCCCCATTTCCTGATCTGTAAAATGGGGGCTGTGATAGTATCCTTCTCGCTGATCTTGTGAAGATTTTAATCATGTTTTAAAGTGCTTTCATATCCTTGGATCGAAGGTGCAATGAATGTGTAACTTGTTGACTAGGACAACAATCCCATTAGTTTTCCATTTTGTCCAGGCCAGCTTGGGTGAAGTTAGCACACCGTGGACTTATTCCCATTCCTCTACCCTCTTTGATGCACCAAAGACTTCTATCACCCTGGTTCTCCAGGATACTTTCCTTTTAGGCTGTTTCACCCAAAGAATGTCTTCTAGCAAACTCTTAGGTGGGAATACAATGGGCCCTTCTAAAGGAAGCAAGGTCCACACAGGGGCATGCCAAATTACCCTTTGGAACTACCGGCTCTTTACAGGAGGTGAGAGCAGTTTGAATGGTAAACGCAGAGTTGATCTTAATCAGTCTTCTCCAGCTGGTTGCATGCTTTGCAGGAGGTTGGCGGGCACTTAAATAGGGGAGTCTCACATCTGCTTTTGTTTATGCCTTTGCTACGGGCAAGGCTGAAAACTTAATAAATTGCATGAAACCTAAGGAAGCATGAATATAAAAAAGTATTAGATAAATTACATAAGTCTGCCTACCTGTAACATTTTTATAGCATAAATGGTATGTGTGTGTTATTTCTTTAGAAAAGCACCCACATACCCTGGCCTTACACTAAGACTCCCTTGTTCAAATGTTTTGCATGTGAGGCTACTACTGTTCCTCAGCCTCCACTTAGAGCTCCTCCCTGAGTCTAACCTCATTCTTCAGTGGTAGGAATTTAGCACAGCAGCTTTCTAAAGATGTGATGATGGTTTTTAGAAGGATATTTATAAAGTGGTTTAAAAGTATTTGGGAGCCTTATATCTGAAGGAGCAGATGAAAGAAAAATCCTTGTAACGCTGGCAGCATGAATGTGTTGTACAAAGAATGTCTCAAATGCTGTCCTTAATATGTGTGTGTATTTACTTTAACGTTTTCACCAATTTTTTTTTCAACCCAGCCCTCCTGGTGGGGGTGAGCTGGGGCGAATGAAAGGAGGGCTTGTGGGAGAGAAACAATGAACTTGAAAGACATTTCTCACCTTGGAAAGAGAGATTGTACCTTCCAGTATGTTGCCGTTCACGTGTATTCCATTGTGAAAGAATTGGCAATGCGCATTAACCTTAATATAAGTGTAATATAAGATGACAGAACCTAAGAATATGAATTTCTACAGCTAATGGTTTTTTAATAAATTCAGTACAATTGTCTGCCAGTTATTAACAGAGTGCGTGAATCGGGGGCTACACAACACAGTGTACTTTGAAGACCTTGAACTATTTCTACCAGTTGAGAACTCTTAGATAGAATCTGCTCAAAATTAGCTTCATTCACTTATCAGACAATGGGGTGAACAGTAGAATGCTGGCAAAAAGAATTCTTTAACATTCAAACAAAATTTAATTCTTCCATTTGTCCTGAATTGCTGACAGTCTGAGAGGTCAGATAGCCTGTGCTTTTTACTGATATGTCAATATATATGGATCTGTATGTGTTACTTTGTGTGTGTGTGTGTGTGTGTCTTTCTCTCTCCCTGTATAAGTGATATCTATAAAAGGTTATTATAGATAGAATTTTTACTGTGTTAGGTCCAAAAGTTCTCAGCCATGATTGGGTGTCATTGTGCTAGGCATGATAAAAACATATTGGAAGACATGTTCACCATCCCAAAGCACTAAGAACAAGATTGGCTTATGCAGAAATTACCATGTAATGCAGGAGGTCAGAATAGATGATCTTGATGTTTTTTTGTGTCCATAAAAGCTACATGGGGAGGAAGGGGGAGTGGAAAAACAATAGGGAGGAAAAAATACATGATTCAGATATGTGAACAGAATAGGGCGACAGTGATGAATTTATGTATTTACATAGGCCTGGTATATGCACCCCTTGGTGGTACCAAATAATTAAAAACGTGTTCTTTTTTTTTCCCCTTGAGGGGGGATTATAAATAAATATTAGCTAACACCAACTGCCCCTAAGCCTAGCCATCATTAGTAGGCTGGCTTCTTGTAAGCACGAGACAGCAGAACTGGGTCTTGAGTATAGTGGCCTTGCAGACTAGACCACTTAGAGAGAGTGGACTTCCCACTGGAGCAGCCTCTTGTGGCTGAGTGTGGCATAACAAGCTGTCTCCTTTCCAGAACTCCCCCGCCAACAGTTGTTTCAACCTTGCAGTTTTCCAGTCCTCCGGACAAGTCACACAAGTCCACCCCTTCTGGGGCAACAAAATCCAACAGAAAACAATCCAGTGTCCTCACAAACCAGTCTTTGGCCCTAACTCTGGGCCCTGTGGTTGTCAGACCCTTCTCTCAGGGCTCGCTGTCGTCCTTGTCCACTTCTCTGGCCTCATGCTACCTCATCAATGGCTGGTAGAGGAAACCAGGCCCTCCCACTACATCAGGTTCCTAAAACTGACAGCCAAGGACTGCTCTGTCCAAATCTTTGCTGCTGTTATAGTTCCTGCCCTTTTTTTCAGGGCTCACCACTGTAGCTGGCCCCGACTCCGAGTGACTGCTTTGTCTTTCTCTGGCCTACTGCAGACTTCTTGACCTAGGAGAAGATTCTAGGGCCATTTCTCCTGGGCTTCCTCCTTGCCCTGCCTGGCCTTTCCATTCCCTTGTCCAAGAAAGTAACTGCTGAGTTCCTTGCCCTGATTCTGTTCTCAGCTTCTTCTCCCAGCCCTTCCAGCCCTTCATCAGTTAAGCACTATCTTTAGGTGCATGCAGGTAGCCTAATTGTCCTCTCAGACTCACATTATCCCTTTCAGAGCCTGTGTGGGGTTTGCACCCCATCATGCACGTGGAAGAGCGGTGTGTAAGAAGGCATGGTTACTTGCGGGAGAGGTGAAGAAATGAGTGGTGGTTGAAGCTCACCCCTTTGGATTCAGGACGGTTGGGGGATGACCAGTAGCTGGTAAATACTGAGAGGGAGAGTTGTGAACAGCTTTGAAGGGGATGACGAGAAACAGGCCGTCAGAGTAGGAATTTGCAAAAGAAGTAGCATAGTCCAGAAAAAGTAAGGAAGATAATCTTAATAGTTGCATTTTTGTGGCCTGAAAGGGATTTGGGTGTCAGAGAGGAAGGTGCAGTGATCAAGACAGTGAATAATAAGGGCTTGGATGAGAATTTTAGCCATGTGCACAGAGAATAGAAATTTAGAGAGGGAAGGGGGGGGGGGGGCGGAAATTGACCAGTCTGGATGTGTGGGTGAGTGGAGAAGAGGAATCCAATTAAAGGCCTGAGTGATATGTAGTAGAGGATAGAAAAAGATAAGATGCTCAATTTGCCCATAGGAGAGGAGACCTCCTGGAGAAGTCAGAGAGACAGATCATGGTTGGATGGAGGATAGGTTTGAACTGGTGTAAGGATGGTTGTTGAAGCTGTGTGTGTGTGATCTGATGACCCAGACAGCGAACGTATCGCAGGGAGAGGAGACCAAAGCCTTGTGGGAACCCTCTGGGACAGAGGAGGAGGAAGGAGATCTGTTGTTCGTTTGTCTGTCTATCTGTCTGTCTATTGGGTCTCTTTCTCTCTGGGTGGTTGTCTAGATACAAAATTGTATAGTCTGAAATTAAACAGGTCTCGTGTCTTGGTTCTGGAAATAACTATTTTGCAGCAATTGTCCATGAATTCTCCTTGTGTGGCTAGTCTCCCAAAGACTCCCAAAAGAGTCAGAATTTCTCCCTTTTATTTTACTTCACAGTTCTTCTGGTGTGGTTTGATTCCTGAAACGTGCTCGCTAGTCATTGGTGCAGAATTGTATCCAAAGGACCCATGTCGATTTGACGTTGTCTGCAGAGTGTTAATCGTTCAGTCATGTTCACCTTTCTTAGAGCATCCCAGGGTAGCTTTGGAAGCTCGTCTCTTTGATACAATACATCAGTCTTTCTAAGGCTGTGGGGCCAGGCCTCACTGGTGGCACTGTACAGTGTCAGAGCTGCATCCGTCTTAGGCCTTGTCTGTGCTGTCGGAAGCATGTAGGATATGTGCAACCCAATGCCGCAGTGAAAAGCAAGGGGAGGCAGTGGTAAAAGTAGCAGTGTAGATGGGGAGGTGCTGTGTAGGTGAGTAGAATAGATTAGTGTGCCCATGGCTCATAAACCCTTCACAGCTCTCTATATATCCACCTCCACACTGCTGTTTTCAGCTGTGTAGTGTCCTGCTGCTGGAATTTTTTCCTGCTGACATAAAAGCTTTTCCTGTTGTTCCCCCCAGTTGGAGCTAGTCACTGACATGTATAGTTACACACTGCGCTGGGTGTGGAAGCAGTCTGCCTTCCGTTGTGGTGTGTAGCCACCCAGAAACCCCTGCAAATGTAGACGGGTTCTGAAAGGCTGCAGGGATTGAGCTGAAATTCCCCTGCAGTGACTCCCTCTGGCCACCAGGAGGCCACTGTGCTGCCAGGACCCAGGGCAAGGAGATGGCCCAGTGTGGGGCCGGTGGGTGAAAGGTAACAGAAGCAGCTGCCATTTGCAGGACATAGGAATGGGGGTAGGATAAGGGTAGGGGCCCGGGTTGGGTTCCCCTAAACTGCTATCAGGTTATTTTATTACTAAAATTCTTGAAGTTCTGGCCTTTATCATATAAAGAATAAAACACGTTGGGACTCAATGTCTTTGGGTTGGAAACAAGTACATCAGTGGGTTGTGGGAACAGTGTTTTCTGTTTCCGTCCTCATGTAACTTCAGAAAGTATGAAATGAACTCTTTCCACACCGATACAAGTGTGCAGCAGAGCTGCATTGCTAATTTAGTTCTAAGACAGCAGGTGAGGAGCAATAGGAGCCTAGATAAGAAAAATACCCAAAAATCGGGACTGTCCCTATGAAATCGGGACATCTGGTCACCCTACACACAACCTCCAACAAGCATGATCGGTGTGTTCTAGATTAACTTCAGGGTTCTCGTATCTCTAACTGTGAGACTCTTAATCAAAGACCCATTTACCTTTTAGTGGCCAAGAAGTGCACGTACTGTTCTGTAGTCGTCTAGTCCTTATACTTGTGTTTCTGTTGTAACTCTGTGTATTGTATGATGTTAATATTCTAGATAATGAGTAAGGCCCTACCAAATTCGCAGCCATGAAAAGTGCATCGTGGACTATGAAATCCCCCCTCCCCCCCCGGAAATAATGGTTTTTTGTGTGCTTTCACCCTATATTATACAGATTTCATGGGGGAGACCAGTTTTTCTCAATTTGGGAGTCCTGACCCAAAAGGGAGTTGCGGGGGTGGGTGGGTGGGGGTGTTGGTATTGCCACCTTTACTTCTCCGCTGCCTTCAAAGCTGGGCGGCCGGAGAGTTGTTGAAACAGGCACCCAGCTCTGATGACAGCACCCCGCCGGAAGCAATGCAGACGTAAGGGTGGCAATACCTTATCATGCCATGCTTACTTCTGCGCTGCCTTCACAGCTGGGCTTTTGGCCAGCAACCACTGCTATCCAGCTACTCAGCTGTGAAGGCAACGCCGCCACCAACAGCAGCGCAAAGGTAAGTGTAGCACTACCGTACCCCCTCTCCCACAATAACCTTGCAACCCTTCCCACCACAGCTCTTTTTTGTGTCAGAACCACTACATTTACAACCCTGTGACATTTCAGATTTAAATAGCTGAAATCAGGAAATGTACAGTTTTAAAAATCCTATAACCATGAAATTGACCAAAATGGATCATGAGTGTGTTGTATGACTTTATGATTGTTGTATGGAATCTGTCCCACACAATCAATTTGCTCCTTAATCCAAGCCAATTTTTTCAATATATGAAAATGGAAAATGTGCTGCTATATTGCTTGTTGAGGCAGTCACAAGCAACATGTCTCATGTCTACAAAATGGTGTTTAGTAGGGGACTCCTCGAAGCATTTCTAGAATGTGCTGGACAAGACTTTAAATTGAAAACGTATGCACTTGTTTTGCACTACTGAACAATGGTTTAGTCTGAGATCTTTTAGGAGTATTATTCAATCAAATCAGTCAATTTTGACAACCCTGTCTTTATAGTACTGAGAAAACTTTATAAAAGTGGTACAGAAGGCTCAGAGAAAATTGCACTCTGGGAGAATCTTTGGCAAATATTTTCTGGATAGTTTTAGTGCAACTTTTGGCCAGGGGATCTAGGATTGTGCAGTGGGTGGGGAGGTGGGGGAGGCTCCATGTACAACTGTGTGCTTTACAGAGCCATAGGTCTGAGATCCTGGCTGTTTTTCAAACCGGCCAGCTGCATTTTGTATCAGTTTTGGGCCATGACTTGATGAATAAACAAAAAGATCCCATTCAGATAAAGTTGGTGGGAAGTGATGACATATTAGTCAAACCATGTGTACATCTGTTTACTTGCTATGTCATCATAAGCACAAGTCCACAGAGATCCACGGATAGGAATTCACAGCTCAGTCAACATCTCTGCTATGCCTTATCCAGCCATATTGCTGTAATCTGTATCTTCTGTGTTGACATCATTGCAGAAATTTCTTAAGTTAAGGGTTGGTTGTTCCTGTTTCCCCACTGTGCTGACCCCGTCTCTAAGGGTTATTAGATTGTGTCCTTGCCTTTATTGGCAAAGGAGAGGGGAAAAGTAATTTTCTCCACCACTTACCTCTTCTCATCTGAATTTGACCTACCTGGATATTGGATTCAGATCCAGTGCAAATCCAAACATTTCCCCTCTGGCTACCCTCTTTGCTGATCAAGTGGGTGGAGAAGGCAGGGAGTGGGTGGAACTTTGGCTCTACCCTCCCCTTGTAGCTAGCCAGATGTGAGGGAGGAAGGAAACTGTACTCAGAGTAAAAGGGATCACAAGGCTTTACATAAATGCACATACAATCTACCTCAAAAGTCGATCCTCCTCTATCATCAAAAAGTGATGCTCTCCAGCATTAAAAAATATTCTTCCTCTCTCCTGCTGTTTTCTATTTGTCTGTGTCCACTTCAGTTAGCCCTCCTTTCCCAGGATCTGCTCTGTTTCTTACCAAGTTTCTCTTCACTGGTAGCTACACTGAAGTGAGTAGGAGCTGGGTAGCGGGGGGGGGGGGGGGGGGGGAGTAAAACACAGTAGCCCAATCCAAGTGACCTTATATTGTGAAAGCTTTAAGTATTTTTAAAAAAATCATAAAACACCCCAACCTTTAAGATGTTTAATTGAACAAAAGAATCTTCTGAAAGGAAACCTTTCCTGTTCCCTGTTTCTTTTCAGTGTTGTCCTTCTCTCTTTTCCTTGGGGTGACTTGCTTAAAGTCCTTCTGGTTGGTCTGTTCTCTTCTGGCCATTCCTGACTACTTGTGGCCCTGCTACTCAGTCAGATAGTAGACACAGCTAAGGGGAAATCAAATGAGTTATGCGCTCATTTCAGAAGCACTTAAGTAGTCTCTTGGGCCTTGTCTACCCTAGGAAAATTAAGATCTATAATACACTACCAGTGCAGCCCATAAAGGGTGGAATGCCACTTTCAGTGTTAAATGTTTGGATCTCGGAGTTAGCAGTTAAAGCTTAAATGTACGTCACCTAATTCTACCAATGATGGAATAATCATTAGATGCTACTCTTTCAAAGCCTACATTTTTCTCTATTTAGCAAAAATATCAGTCCTAGATTTCAAGGGAAAATGCCTCATCAGAGGCATATCATGTCTAAGTGCCCTGCTACTCTCAGGCAGACGTACAATGCCTCTTTTGGACTGCATGTGCAAAGACTGGGAGGCAACTGTGTTTTTCTGTAGAATCTATAGGGCATGGTGGGCAAACTATGGAGGGAGTGGTCAGGGGACAAGGAGTAGGGGGCTTAAGGGGTGGGGACTTGGGGGGGGTGGTTAGGGGCGGGAGGGTCTCTGGAGGAGGCCGTCGGGACAAGGAGCAGGGGGGTTAGATAGGGGGTTGGGTCCCAGGGGGATGGTTAGGGGCGGGGGGAGGTCTCCGGAGGGAGCGGTCAGGGGACAAGGAACGAGGTGGGGTTGGATGGGTTGGGGATTCTGAGGGGGGCAGTCCAGGGGCAGGAAGTGGGAGGGAATCAGATAGAAGGCGGGGGCCAGGCTGTTGCAACCCCAGTGTGGCCCTCGGGCCAAAAAGTTTTCCCACCTCTGCTATAGGGGCTATTAGACGATAGGTGTTGAGGGAGTTCAGAAAAGAACAACAACAATCGGGTGTGGGTATGATCAACTTGTGCATTTTGCTGATGGCAGTTGTTCCCCTCTCAGGTTCTGTGCTTCCCTGCAGAGTGATGTTGATCAAGCTGATGTCTATGTACATGCCCTTTGGGTGCAAAAGGAATGTTCCACGTATATCTTCCTGTGAGTCCAGTCTTCAGATCTGTCATTTCCTGCTAATATTTAATCTGCGCCTAAAACACGCATCCTTGCTCAAAACTGCTGTGACATTTACTTATCATTTTCAAATGTGCTTGTATAGCTTCAAGTTAGCCCCATAGGCGTTAAAATAATCAAGAATCTCAACTCAAGCACCATTTAAAAATCTACGGCCTGATTTTTCCATTTACCTTGGGTGACTATTTCCACCAGTGCAAAGTGATTTTATGCCCACATTGCACGGGTGTAAAATGGCGACACAAGGTGAAAGGCAGTAGGATATTCATTCATTCATATTCAGGCCCAGAATATTCATTCATTCATTCATTCATTCATTCATTCATTCATTCATTCATTCATTCATTCATTCATTAACTATCAGTTTTTTAAATTCATTTCCTCTCTCACTATTGTGGTTTTCCATGACGTGTCTGAAGCCAGTGGAACATTTCTGTTTACTGGTCATTCTCCCCGTCCTGCTCAATTCATTTAGGAATGTTACCATTAAATGATTTTGCACCATCAGTATCACTTCCATAGTGACGGATTCTGATAGCTTCTCTTGACATGCAAATATCTCGTTACCGGCTTCTATGGTGTCCCTCTGCAGGTGCATTCCAAAGGTGCATTTTACTTTACAGCAGCCACCTACATAGCCTAGCAATTTCATGTCCAATTTAATGTCTACTATCACCTCTAGGCCTTTTATTTTAGCAATATGGACTGCTACTGTATTTTGGGTGATTTTCCACTGGATGTATTGACTTGTATTTCTCCAAGTTGAATCTGATTTTATTCTCTTCTTATTCTTCTCCTCTTTGCTCCTGGTGGAGCATAAGGCGCCAACCATTCTTCTCCATTCGTTGAAGATTTGGTTGACGTTTCTGTAGCATTCGTTTTTTACATGGTGGATTGCTAGCCCAACACAAAACCCTCCTCCTTTCACATCTTGGGCTTGGGACCAAGCAATGGCGGAGTTGATTTTATTCTCAGCCCCCTTTTATAGATTTTTTAGGTTGCCCTGTGTTATTTTGATGTCCTGATTGACATAAGAAATGCTTTACTATAACCTGTGCATCTTTCTAAAGTGCTATTTGCTCCCTCTCGCTGATCATTACTGAAAATGTTAACTTCAGCGGTGTTAATTTTTTAATTAAGTTTTCCTAGACGTTGTGTCAAATGCTCTACGTTTCCTCTGTTGCATCATACGTTTCCTCTGTTGCATCATTCCTCCTACATTAATTTGGCAGTTCCTTGGACAGCAACACCATCCAAAAATATAATGCCTTTGTCAAGTTTTATGCTTTATATATCTATGAGGGTCATTGCTCATAGCCCTGTTACTATCGAAGGGTGAAACACCACTATCCCCAGTTCAGAGCAGTAGTAATCAAGTCTTGTGTAGGGTACGAAGTACGACAGGAAGGAGAGATTAAATTTATCCCCAAATCTGGGGGAGGTTGTGTGGACTGTAGTACCGTCCCACCATTCTATAATACTCTAGCCCATAAGCCTAAATAGTGGCTGCAGTCTGTCCAGTCTATTGCATCTGCATTTAGAATGCTGAATCTGCAAACTCCTGAATCCCATGGCTCTTCTACTTATCCTGAATTTCTCTTTCTGAACTGACCTGTCTGGGGCCAGTGAAGATCCTTCCTTGGCAAGGCAAAGAGGCCTGGCTGATCCACTCAGGGCCCCCTTGCACAGCTCACAGGGTTTAAGTGGTACAGTGTGACTTACCCCGGCAACTTTCATCCTAGATGTTTAGTGATTTCCTCCCACCCTGTGACATTTGTTCCTTTGTTTTCAGTAGTATGATGCTAAAAGTGATGTTGACAAGGCTAGTGTCAGAAGTTTATCTGGAACAGGAATTTTCCCCTCCATTGCCTATTTTCCCTCCCACCCTTTCTTTGTTTCTGCCTTTTATTTATCAACCCAAATAGGAGAATCCACTGAGAAAAGCCCGGCTTATTGAACCAAGCTCTCTGCACGTGCAAAAGATTTCAAATGGGTTGACATTCGATTCAGTCTGGTCTTACTTTTGTAACTTAAACACCATATTATCCAATCTCGCTTATTTGAGATTGAGAACAACATTTGAAGCTTTCGCTTTTCTGCTAACTGGTGCCAATGTCATCTTTGGCTCTCCCCGTTCTCTCTGAGGACCTTGCATTGGCAGGATTGCAGACGGTGAAATGGGGGACTTGGAGTGTTATTGGATAAGGAGCAGTAAGAAGACACCTCAGCAAACTTCTTCCTTGGAATCCTGCCTTGTAAGGAAAAAAAAATCAGTAGTTTTCATTGCCATAACTTATTTTATGTCTCTTTCAGCTAGCAATGAAAGGTCCAGTCTCTTTTTGGAATACCTTGTTTTGGAATAATGTTGGTTTTGCCTTTAGGAGAATAAAAGGGAGAGAAAGAGAGAGGTTTTATGCTGAGCCTCTGTGTGATTTCCATTCTTTCCCTCCTCTAAAACTGTTCTGAAAAATCAGAAAAAACTATTTTTTCCCCTCATTAAATTTTCACATTTTACAAAAAACAACAACAACAACAAAAAAACCTTTGAAAAAATGAATGATAAAATCTTGATATGATTTTATAATCGCCCCAAGTTCCCCCCACTGCACGTGGGCTAATTTAGCCATGCTGTAAATTACAGTGATTGGCGTGTTAAAATACATTGCAGTCACAGGGCCTTGGGAGAAATGCTTAAGGCAGTGTGCAATTCACTAGGGTCTTTATTGCATAGTTAAAACATCTACCTTCTTTGTTGGGCTTCCAGGATTTCTTGTAACAGGGCCCCTCCGCCAGCCTTTCTGGATATACACACCAGGTAGTTTTGTTAACATGGTTTTGGGGGTGGTGAGCAGGATAGTAATTATTCCATAGCTTTGGATGATCCTAACACAAACTTTTTTTTTTAAAGGGGGGCAGGAAAGCCTGTGGAGAGGGAGTGTGCTGCTCTTGTCATGAAGACAAATTATTTGGTTTTCACATTGAGATTCAAATAACTGTCATAGAAGGCAGGAAGATAAAGTGTGGAGAGAAAAAATGGATACCTAATGCCAGACTGGAAAAGCTGTAGTTAAGATTCCAATAGAGCAAGGTGCTTAAACATTTGTCTAACTTACTGTGACTACTCATGTGCTTAAAGTTAGGCATGTTCTTAAGCACATTAATGAATCAGGATGTAAATGTTACCATTTCTAAAGCCTTGCAGGTTTAAAAACAGAAGTGTTAAGAATAAAGTTTAATAAAGTTTACGCCCCCCCCCCCCCGGGCGCAGATGTATTACATCTGCTTTAAAAATACATCTTGTATAGTTTAGTGGTTCGCTGTGGGCATCCATAAAAAAGAAAGAAAGATTAAAACTGCACAAACACGATGATATAAAAACTAATAGCTACCCATGCTGAGAAGAGTTAGTAAAGTACAAAGTAGTCCCCATGAGTTGTATTTTACTAGTCGGATCCTGGCAATGAAATCTGGCTCTACCTGATTTGTTAGAAAACATTGTCTAACGTCATAACATTTGCAGATTTTCTTTTCACCTGTTTTATGTCCGGAAATACATTAGACAGCACCTCTTAATGTGCCATCAGGACAAAGAATGCTCAGCTCTTTCAGACATGCACCTCTTCTGACTGCCTAAATTCTTTTAAAGCTATCAAGCTTGATTACATTCTGTTACGCCAGTCCTTTCCCTTAAACCCAGTTCTAAAAAGGAAACATACATGACAGTACATCACACAATATTTTGGCCCTTTCCTGACATTGCTGTGGAAGTAAATGAAAGGTGTAAATTAAAAAAAGCAAGTGTTTATGTGTCTTGCCGTAACCTTCTGTTATGCTAAATGGCTTTATTGAAGAGTGCAGTCAGTGTTCTCAAAAACTTGGGAAAATCCACTGTGAGCCATGCAATTAGCTGCCTTGGGAGCTGGATATAGAGCTCATCATGTTTGATGTGAAAATTATGTGGACACATCTAATTGGGTATATTTGCACCACACAGGATATCAGCTAAAGAGGTGAATTCCGTTTCAGCTTCTCTCTCTCTCATTTTCTTCTGGAGCTATATTGTTCAACTTGAACTCTTCCAAGTCATGCTACTGTTTACCTGTCTAGCAATGCATACCTGTAGACAAATGGACTTGTTCTTCTCACTTCCCCTAATATTCATCCATTTTTATTTGTCAGGGAAGTTTGTCTTAAGTGACTGTGTTCATTTGTTGAACTTTTGAAAGTTTTGAAGTCAGGGGAAATTGATTTGATGCTGCTTGAAGCCCGGAATAGAAGGTGAAGTTCCAAAGCTGCCTCATGCATCTATGTTAATGTGCCTTAATTGTGACCTTCAGTATCTATTCTAATCCCGGGGACACTCTTCTCTCTCCATACAATATGGATCAGCAGGACTTACTTTGTCCTGCAATATGAGAATAGGGGGTTCCATATTGTGGTACCTATTTGTCATGCTGCTTTTTTTAAATGGTGACTTAACAATAGAGAAAAAGCCTACACATTCATTCAATTTGGGACCATGGTCAACTTCAGTCATCATTAGTCTGCTGCATGCTATACCCCTTCTGATAACCGTGTTGCTATTACTTACTAATGGTCCTCATAACTGAAGATAAATGTCAAATGATTTAGAGGTTAATGTCAACTAATATTGCGGACTGGCAAAATATCTAGGGTCTTACAGTATTGTAGTTGATAATACATTCATAATAGTTTAAAACTTGGCACCTTTCAGTTGATCTCAAAACCCTTCACTAACTTTAACTAAGCTTTGAAACATCCCATGGAAGTATAACTATCTGGATTTTATGAATTGATAAACTCTGTCACAAAGAGGTTGAAGCCATATAATGAGTCAGTGGCTGAGTTGGCAACTAAATTTGGGAGACCTGGCTCTCAGTCCTCTAAGTACAGTACTAAATCACACTTCAGTGTGTGTGTGTGTGTGTGTGTGTGTGTGTGTCTGTTTTACTTTCAGACCTATCCAGTATCTTGAAGTATGTGTTTGTCTTTTAACAGATATAGTTTCATTATCCTTTGATTGCAAATATAGTTTGCCTAATGGCTGTAGATAAGTTTTGAGTGTTTAAAAAAAAAAGTTAAAGACTTAGAAAGTAGAACATTTTCCTGTAAGTTAGTACCCTTTTCGCTACAATTATTATGCCACAAAGGAAATCTGTAGTTTGATGTTATTAGGAAATGTATTAGCAGACAATACTGTATTATTATCTAATTCTAATAATCGGTTGGTAGGAATTAGAATTGAGGACACGTAATAGAAACTCCTGTGATTAATAAGAGGTGGATTATAAAGTTATCTTCCAGGAGAGAATCTAGATGCTATTATAAGACACTGCTGTTTGCATTTAAAAATCATTAGAAGATATAATGAGGTGATCAGATTGATACGCTTAAGATATCAACAAGGTCCATAATGTAAATTGCTGAATAGCACTCTGATACTACAGCCACATTATTTCTGTACTTTTATTCCATCATTTGTTGTTCTTCATTGTTTCCCTTCCTTTTACTATAGATGTCTTAAGTTATCAGAAAACATTTGTGTAGGAGACTTGGAGTTATTATAGTAGTTCAGGCTATTCATATCCTTGACTTTGGCAATGGCCAATACACAATGTTCCAAATTATTGTATGACCCAGTTCCCTGACCCATCCCAATAACATAACTTGCTAACATACCCCCAAACGTTTAAGGACATGGATAACTTTATTCATAAGCATAAGTGTTTGCTGATCAGAACCCACTAGTGCGGTGCTGAACAGGAGCTGTGTGTAGGGAGACCAGCTGGGGTGTATCTTATCCTTGAGCCTTTTGCAAATAGCTTACATCCTGGAAGTGTGGCCTTTGATTGCCTTTTTCTGTCTTAACACACATAACTGTAAATGTTGCTTAATGGTCATAAAATTATCCAGCTCTTTATAACCTCCACTCACGGTATTTATCTTTGTTTCCCTGCATCGGTGAATTCTACAGGTTGATTATTTGCCATTTACACTAATATCCAGGAGAGACAGGGTGTCTATAGTTAAATTTGAACAGAGCTCTCCATTATTAGCTCAGTTTTGACCTCCTCAGTTTTACCAAACCTAAACCAACTTTCCTGAAACTTGGCAAGTGTGATCTTATGCCAGGCAATTAGAAGTTTAGACAAATGGGACAAGGCTTAGGGGAGGTATTAGAGTTTAAAAAACATGTCAATTGGACGAGCTGACTTTCCTAACGTGTTGGCTCAGCAAAACTCAGCAACATTTTACATATTCCAAAATTTGTTTTAATCTGTTGTCCTTGGCAAGGACTGGTGCCTTTAGGTCGAGGAGGTGGTTGGATAAATTTAGTTGTTAAAAGTAGTTTATGTGAACATTATGGGCTCCTTTTGGTGATGACTGGAGGACTAGCAGGCAGGGAACAAACTGGAGAAGCCCACATGGGGTTTAGGGGGTGTGGAGAAGCAAGTGAGAGAGAACCAGTTGGGGAAACATGGAGCTGCATAGGGGTGAAAAGGAGGACACATCCACTGGTCTATTGACAGCTCCTTTAATCAGTCACCTCTCTCATGAAAGAGAGTGAAGAATGCAGGACCCAGCTCAGGTATAAGAGTCAGAGGAAGCCACATGGAAAGATCAGTGGTTAGTGGAGGAGCAGGATCCAAAGTTTTCAATTTACAAGCCCCACGTGAACTCCTGCACTCAGTAATTTTAAAAAACGAACTAAATTCCGAGGCACCAAAAGTATAATCAAGCTGTAATTAAGATTTATTACTCAAATATTAAATACTTAAATTAACTTAAGAGGGAGTAGCTTTCTCAAAAGCAAGGAGAAGTGATCTAACTGGCTGAGTAAACTGATCACAGATTTATTGCAGCATTTAAATTAAAGTGAACCTAGCTTTTCATTGCTACAGCAAGCTATTCCTGCCCTTTTAAAAGCCGCAGATAATCACCATTTAAAAAGCAAACAAACTTCTTCATCAAAAGAAGTTCCGTTTAGGACATTCTTGAGCAAAATTCCCCAAAAACATATGAGCTTTCAAAAACGTTAGTGTTCTCATATGTTGAGTTACCATAGTTGCATAGGTACCATATATGAAATGATGAAATGTAGTGAAACTTACTTAAAGAATTATCTCCTATTTTGAAAAAAAACAACAACACAGCTTTTCTGTGACTTAAACCAAGAATTTTATGCAGAAGTGTAGCAAACCATTTAAATCAGTACTTCATAATAAAGAAACTTTGTCTATGAATTTTGTTCTAATGCATCAAAGATGAGGGAGGATTGGAATAGAAAATGAATATGCTGGAAGAACAGTTCTCTTTAGCTACATTTTTGGCACCACGTACATACATACGTGTATTTATAGCAGAGTCACTTTAAACAAATGTTGTATCTGTGTAACGAATAGACCTTTTTTCTCCGAAATTTGTTTAATCAAAATCCAAATAGCCAGCTAACAAGTTTCCATTTTGTGTGTCCATTTCAACATCCTATTTCCACCCCCTAGGGAAAAAAAAATCACATGAAGATGACTTGCTTTTGCCAAATTTCTCCTAGCAAGAACATTTTTTACTCACAAGACTGTGAGAACAGCATTTCCTTACCTCCAGGTTTTAATGCTCTGCGTTTGTGTGTATGTGTGTGTCGCAGGGGCAGGTTCATTGTTGTTCTTTGTTTTGTAATAATCATTCTTTTTAATACATTTTTTAATAAGCAAGATTATTTTGAGGGAATGTTGAACTGATGCTGCAGACAGAATGCCTTGTCCTAAAACACCGTCTCTTGTCATGCAGATAGTTTTATCTGATACATTTGGCATTGTGTATTTTATTCTACACACACACACACACACACACACACACACACACTTCAATATAATGGGAAACCAAAAGTATTCAGATAAAAATCAGTAATTGGGTATGTAAACCCCTCCTCCCCCTTTTTTTGGGTCAAAAGAAAGTTTTATATGTAGATCTCCTTTGGTTCAGCATAATATTCTATTTGAAGTGGAACATAGCTCTTAGTTAACAGTGAAAGTGATAAGTTGTCTAAAGCCCTGTTTAGGCAGACAGAGCTTATTTGGCATCCACATTAAGCTGTTTGACAAAATGTTTCGAATGTAATTAGTTCACATCAAAGGTACACCACCTTCAATGGTGGGTAACACTGATGAGAACTAAAGATAGCTGGATCAGCATGACCTGACTGAAGGCCTTACACTGGAATGTTTTAGTATTATTACATTTTTTAAAAAAAAAAGAAAAGAAAGAAATTTAAAAATCTACTTGTCTCTTCTGGTAAGGGAAGTGTTCTTGTTTAATTTCTTCAATATTTTTTAAAAGCTCTTCCAGTGGTTCCATATTACAGGCTCTTTACCCTCCTTGTTCCTGTCATACTTCCAAGACAGTCAGACAGCTGAACAATGTCCCCCAAGAAGTATCACTTTAAGTGTGATGGTAAAAAATTTAAATCTTGTGTTAAAGCATGTTTCTTTCTGGAAGATAACTCTTAAAACACGGCATAATAGTGCATTTCAGTATCAGAGTCATATTGACTTCCGGATCATATTTGCTTAGTTTTCGAGCTAAACTAAGGGTTTTGCATGTTTCCCCCCCCAGCAAAAAATCTGTGCTAGACCCGAAAACTTAAATCTGAGTGTTCGTCCAGCACCACCAATGACAAAAGTTCTGCACTTGAAATTAAAGGGGAAGGGGTTTTTCCCCCCCTCTAAAACTTCTCACAGTTCCTACCACAAGTTCAGTGCCACTAGTATAATCAGGACTCCACAGCCACATAGTGTACCAGATTCTGCTCAGAACTGAATCAGTGTCCGTAATGGTGGGAAATTATAAGCAAAATTCCTTGTGTATACATGTCATTAATCAGCAGTTTTGCTGATAACCTGTGAAGCAGAAAAAAATCCCATAGCCTGGCTTCCCCCATAATCTAGGGTGCTGCAGTGCTAACAGGAATAAAAAGTAGATGTTTTTAGGCCAGTATTTTCAAAAGTGACTCTTGATTTTGGATGCCAAACGTTAAGACATTTTAAAGAAACCTGATGTATAAAAAGAGGTTGTTCAGCACCCTCTGAAAGGACCCTTTAATGTGTCTCAGGTTAGACCCTCAGAATTCGTAGTCACTTTTGAAAATTTTGGCCTCAGCCTTTGCCAGTAGAGTAAACTACTAGGGGCTGGTCTTCACTAGGAGGGTAGATCGGCTGTAGATACGCAAATTCAGCTACGTTAACAACATAGCTGAATTGGCGTATCTACAGCCGACTTACCTGCCGTCTTCACGGCGGTGGCAGTCGGCGGCGCGCTTCCCTGTCAACTCCAGCTTGCGCCTTTTGGCAAAGTTCCAGAGTCGACGGGGGCGCCGCTGGCGATCGATTTCTCGTGTCTTGATGAGACACGATAAATCGATTGCCAAAACATCAATCCCTCCCCAGCGTAATGAAGACAAGCCCTAAGACTTGAATACACAGAGGAACCACTTCTATTAGGAAATAAAGTACCATTTTTAAGGTTACTTTTCTGACTGTGTCGCTACTTCTAACATCCCAGCCATTCACATATGGGTAAAGATTTGCACAGGAGGAATGCAGAACACTAATTGCCGTTCTGGATAGGAAGTTTCATTTTTAAAAAGCTTTTCTTTTCACCTTTAAAATAACAGAGAGCTTGTGTGGACCTGTGGTAATGAATATGGCCACGTGTATTTAGAACAGGGACCTGTGAGTGGGAACTCTTGGATTCTATATCCAACTATTTCTTATTTTATAACAAAGGCAAATAATTTAATCTCTACGTGCCTCAATTTCCCCATGTGTACTATGAGGATAATAATAATACGTACTCCACAGGGTTTAATGAAAATGCGTAAAACACTATAGTTGTATTTTTCATTGCAAAGAAGCCAATGCTGTACTTAAGTCTATGTGTTTTCAAACGTGTAACATATAAAAGATATGAGCAAAAGAAGATACATGATGGTGTGGAGTACAGTGTACTATAAGCATTTCATTAGCATGATTTTGGGATGAATACATTACATGAGTAATGAAGCTATAAGTGACAGTAAAGATGTATTATAAACTTTTTAGAAAAGGTTCATAAAATGTATTGGGTGATAGTTTTCTTTGCCACTATCCTGTAAAAGCAGTTTTCTGTTTTGGCACGAAACCACTATATTGGTCATGATGGGTGAGAATTTGTATAAGTAATGACATTTTAGAAACCTCCAAAAAGAATGTAAAACAGCTTTTTCATTCAATGATTACAGGGTTTTAAGGTCTGATAGCTTGGACTCTTCCAAAAATATAAGCACATGCTCTTATTGGAAAGCTAAGAATTTCTCTCTTCCAGTGATATAAAGCTTTTTTTTTTAAATAGCTCCGCTGGGCTTAGAGATATTGGACCTTAAACATGTCACTCATCCATAGCTGACTGTAGTCTGTCCTGAACTTCAGATGAGCCTTTTTTAAAAGGAAATCACACCTTTGGGGGCTGGAAGGAGGCATTTCTTTGCTAGTTGCCTAAAGCTGTTCAGAGACTTGGAGTATTGGACACTGTAGTCCTGGTTGTGGTGGTATGTAGGTGAGAGTATGTGTGTTTATATATTGTATTGGAAAACTAAAATTAACAAGTATTGATAACGTGTGGTGCTAAATTGAGGTGTAAGTCCATTTAAAGTGTTTTTCCAGAGCCATATTGCCCTGGCCCTCTTGGCCTTGAAAAATCTTTCCACAATCTCTGTGTATTTTCTCTAGAAAGAGTGACCACAAACAAGTGCATGTTGAACCTTATTCTTACCAAGTAGATCGGACAAACCAGGGGAGGATTGATATACCCTCCCCCCTTCCAATCCTCCCTATGGGTGGAAAATGAGTCATTGCTGTGATAAAGAAAAGTAGGGATATGTTAGCCATAAATTAATAGTAATCTCTAGTTCTCAGCTTCTCATGCTTGCTTGTTGTATTATACCCCATAATGCCAGTTTAACTCAAGTGCTCAATTGCAACTCTCGGCATTTGAAAGACTCCGATAAGACTTCAGAAAAGTATTTCCTTTTCACCATTTGACAGCTGTAAGTACCAAATTGATCTGCGCGGGTTATAACTTTTCTTAGGACAGTTGTTCTGTCTAGCTCATACTAATACTTGGCTTTTATGGACAGTATTCTGGAACCATGGGTTACTTTAGTAAAAGGCCTCTGTGCATTACTATCTTTATCATCCTTTCATTCAGTTACAGGGACTCTAACCAGGAATAGAAAGTAGCCCAAGATCCTTTGTGGATTAGTGGCAGTCATCGGCTGGCTCACCTAGCTTGGTTCTAGTCTGCCTGAAAAGGTTTGCAATACAATTGCAATTCAGGTCCTGACCATATTCATCTGATCATACTTGAGGGAGGGAGGGGGGGGGGGGGCATTATTTGAGCACTTTGTGTGAAATCCTTTCTGAAAGGTCATTTTTCTGTGGGACCAGACCACTACCTCTGTGTTTTAGGTGCAGAGATGGCGAAAGTCTTATCTAGTGTTGAGAGCAGATCTTCTGGGCTTGCAAATTCCATTTCATATTGACCCCACAAAATTGGACCTGGTTGGGAGAGGGAAAGAGGATGCTTTGAGAGTCAGCTGAAAGGAGTCATGAGCAGGTGCTTTATGAAACATTTCCTGACCCTTCAGCGCAAGAAATGCCAGTAGCAGTTGATAGATTTCAAGACTACAAGAGGCCCTCATGAATATCTAGAACTCCTGCATTACACAGGCCATAAAAGTTAATGCTTATTTATTTATCAGTCCTGCTCAATAACTTCTGCTCTCTTCGGAGATGGGGGTGATGTAAATGTAGAAAGGACTGTGGAGCCAGTGGATTGCTGCTCCTGCTCAGGGTGTGGTGTGGAGGCCTAAACTGTATTCCCTTCAATTCCTTGGGCATTGCAGAGTTGGAGAACAGTGTGCCCCTTACCCTCCTGTGGTCTGGAAACCCCTTCTGCTGGCCAGGAATGAGAGTGGGTTCCAGAGTTCAAATCTTTGGCTATTTTGTCTTAACTTTTTTTCGTTCATTCATATTGGTGCAGAAGGGGCTGATTTAGCCCTAAATTACTTTACCAACAGACAGGAATAATGTATACAGGCCGTGTGTCCAAAGCATCTCTAAGAAAGTGGAATAAAAGATAGGAGTATTAGCATCCAACAAAGTCTGACACAATCAGCCAGTATCTTTTTTTTTTCCATCCTGGATGCTTATAAATTTTAACTCTTATAACAATCTAGCAGGCCTAAACTCAACAACTATGCCAGGCTTTCTCTGCAAATAGCAATCTCCTAGGATGTGAAACATTGTTAATTTCTCTTAAATAATTCAATAGAATGTCAATATTCCACAACTCCCCCTGCTTGGAGTGACAGGTCTGTTCAAATTAGTAGCCCTGAAGAATAAAGAATATTCAGGACATGCTTTTATCTCAGGAAAGACAGAACTCGATGCAGATGCGGAAGTTTTTAAAATAGCAGTTTGAAGGACCAGGCTTAAACCGGGATGACAAATGATTCAAGCTCAAATATTGTAGCATTTGGAAAGAGAACAGTATCTTCAGTTTGTACCTAATTAGTAAAGTCACCACAAATTCTCCATATGTGGAATATACTCTGTAAATTATATATCGTGTGTGTGTGTCTGTGACAGAGAGAGAGATGGAACTTTGTGAAAATGCTCCTCCATATTTAAATACTAATTTAACGATATTCTGTGAAAAATCAAATGATTTTTTTTAAGGAGAGGTCACTTATTGCTTGAGATTTTCCCTGTGAGAACTGAGAGATCAGTTGGTGAAGATAGTACCGACACCATGTTCTAAACTGCCATGAAACTTAGTAACTAAACTATCATAAAGTTAAAGATGGTGTGACGGAGTAGGAATAATGTGTGTGTGTCTCAGTTTCCCCTATGCATTTCTTGAGCGTCTATGTGAAGGGATAAGGATGTGTAGCTGATGCAAAGCAGAGCCTCTCTGCAGGTGTCCATACCTGAAGCTGTAATCTGACTCCAAGTGGGGGAGGGAGGGGGAGGAGGGGCTGGAGAGAGGAGTTTTGGAGTCTGAAGCTAGCTGGAGTCAGGCAGGGAAGGCAGAGGAGCTATCTGGATCTTTGGCCCCAAAAATGGATCCAGCTGAGGGGTCACATTCACTGTATGGTCTGTGTTAGACCAGGTACTGGTCATCGAATAAACCTCTGTTTTACTGGCTGGCTGAGAGTCACATCTGACTGTGGAGTTGGGGTGCAGAATCCACAGGCTCCCCCAGGATCCCACCCGGGTGGGTTCTCTAGGGGAAGCGCATGGAGGGGCAGAAGGTGCTGAATGCTCCGAGGTCAGACCCAGGAAGGTTGAAGTGGGTACCTGTGAAGCTCCTAGCCTTGGAAACCGGCTGTGTTCGGAGAGGGGACACTTCCCACAAAGTCCTGTCTGGCTTCATAGGGAGCAAGTTCCAGACCATTGCCCGGGAATGCTGTGACAGATGGGAAAGACTAAATTATTCAGTTCATCTTTGTACCAATTCAAGACTGGTTGCTGTAGTATATTCTTATATGCATTATCCAGTCTGTTTTTAAATGTTTCAAGTAATGGAGTATTTATCAGTTCCCTTGGGAGGCTATTCTAAGATATTTTCCTGATACTTCAATTAAATATATCTTTGCTCTGTTTAAATTTGTGACTGTATCAAGATGATGCAAAAGGGCATGATACATAAGTAAACTCCTCTGCATTCAGTTGTTTATATCTGTCTGATGTTTGCAGGGATGCTTTGATCATTTTGGAAACAAGAAGAAAAGGAGGATTGTCCTGTTTAAAGCTCAGAAATAAGGGTATGTTTACACTGCAGAGTTAGCTTGTACTCTTAATCAGGTTGCCCCTAGCCCCACCCTCCCATCCACAGGTAAAGTCCTTCCCCTCCAAGATCAGTAGTGCTTTAGGCCTGGGCTAGTTAGCTCGTCTGGGGGCATGGGTTGTATCCCAGGTGCAGTAAGAATACAGACTAACTCACTCAAGTGCTGATAGTTCTCCAGTGCCTTTTCACAATTCCCCTCATGTCCCTAGAAGGACAGAAGAGTTCTCCCACAGTGCCCTGGGATAGAATCATAGGGTATCTCAGTTTACTGCAGTGAAAGAACCATGGGATATGTCCAGAAGTCCTAGAGTCACAAACAAGGTAGCATAGCTCCAGTGAGGGCACAGTAACGATATTATGGCTTTGCAGTGTGGCTGTTCACACCTGAATAGGCCAACCAAGGTGTTCAGCCAAGGTGCCAGGTAGCCCAGGCTAATTCTGCATACACTAAGAATCAGGAGATCTGGTTCTCTTCTTGCAAGATCAGCACACTGAGGGGCCACTTATGCCTGGACCATATGAGGAAAGATCTCTCTCTCTCTTGCATATAAACTCCTGGACAGAGTAATAGTGATGTTTTGGATCTGTTAATAGTATGGCCATATTTATTTCTTAACCAGATTTTTTAAAAATGGACTTTTTGACCCCTCCTTTGTCATTCAGATAAACTGTGGCCCTGCTGTGTGATTGAATATGTACGCGTTGACCCTGTGAAGGCCAATGCTGACGAAATTGACAAGTCCTCCTTATCGCTAACAGTCCTAATTTGTTCATGTTCCCAGCTAGGTGTTATGCTAAACCACAGTACAATTGGCCCCTGAAATGAGTCCTCTCTCTCTCTCTCTTTCCCCCGCCCCTCTCTCCCTCTCCCTCTCCCTCTCCCTCTCCCTCTCCCTCTCCCTTTCCCTCTCTCTCATCTTTCCTCCCACTGTTGGTGTGGTGGGAGAAGGGGAGTCCCAGTGGGATATCTGTTTGAACAGTAATGTTTTCTGAAATGAAGTGTTCTTCTTTCCTAGTGGAATTCAGAGTAGTTGATATACGGAATCTGCTAGAATCCCAGCAACTGTGAATGTTGTCTCTGCAATCAGATTGATTTATTTTTGTTTATCTGTAATCCAAGAACTTTGCCAGATATTAATGGAGTTATTCTTGTTCCCGAGAAGGCAAAACAAATAGAATGTTGCCTGTTAGAGGTCTGTTCAAGATTTCTCTTGCAAACTCATGGCCAGGCATAAAAGCAGAGTGGCCAGATGCTGTTGACAAACCCAAATCTATCATCTTTACCTATGAAAGAAGTTCCCTGTGATTTATTTGAACATCCTGAAGGGTTAATGAAGACCGCTTTCTGAAGCTGCTAGAAACAGCCCTATATCTTATGAGTAATCAGCCAGCGGTTGGTTCCAGTGATATCATGTTTCTAACTTGCATTTCATTGGTTGAGTGAGATGTACTTTAGATGTTGCTATAGATTTTGGAGGCTGAGCTCAGTGAAGTCAGAAACATTCTCATCCAGTGTTCAGCTCAATTAAAGTCCTATAATGAATCAAATTATTATGTTTCTAATCCAACTCTGGACTCCTAATTACTGCTGCTCCAAACACAGCATTCCCTATCCAAAAGCAAATGGGGAATGTCTCATCATTTGGGCAGACAGGTTTGGGAAACATGGCCCAGAACTAGTTGGATGCAAAAGATCTGCTTACAAACCTGATACCTTTTAAAATTTTCTGGCATTCATTTCAATGGTTCAGACATAATACAGTCCCAAAACTTCCTGCAGTTTTGGGCACTTTCCTCTAGGTTATTTGTTGGCTCCTTTGGTTTATTTATTGTGTGAATTTATTGCCTATGAAATATTCCAAGTTCAGTCTTTGGATTAAGTCCTCGGTGTGCTCTGCAGTATAGAGTGTAGTCACCTTCTGTTGTGTTGTCTTAATTAGGGTGACCAGATGTCCCAATTTTATAGGGACAGTCCCGATTTTTGGGTCTTTTTCTTATATAGGCTCCTATTACCCTCGACCCCCCTGTCCTAATTTTTCATACTTGCTGTCTGGTCATCCTAGTCTTAATCCATTGTATTGAAAGAAGGGATCCTCATCCTTATCCCTTTAGCCCATACATAGAATTCATAGGTCCTAGCGTGTATCTTTCTCTCCCCTCGCTTCAACAGATCCAGTATGAACAGATTCTGCTTCTTAACAACGATGGGGATATTTTTTGGTGATGTTACTGGAGTAAGTGAAGGTAATTGAGTGAATTTAATGTTTGTGGAAAGTGCTGACTATTAAAACCTGTAAATAAAACGGATGACTTTGAACTGGTGCACTACAGGAAGAAGTCATTAAAGCTTCCGCTGCATCGCCTCCTGCCTTAATGGGCCCACCTTTTTAGACGAGGAGGTTGTTCAGTCTCCATTCCCATTCATTCCTTTGCTCACGTCTGGCTGTTTCTCTGCAGAGACAACTGGTGAAGTTCTAGAGCCATTGAAGTTACTATGAATTTTGCCATTGCCTTCATCGGGCTAGGATTTCACCCAGGCTTTATAATTAGGTTGTTTTTGATGAAGATACCAAGAAGTAGACTGGCACCACCAATTCATTTCTCATAGGCTAGTGAGGGTGTTGACTTTTAGAAGGTGTTGACTTTATGGATGCCACCAACAAACAAACCTAGCTTGTTTAAAATAGCATTGTGTTTAGCAGGAATCCCATTCCATCCAAAGAGGATCTGTTTCAGCCATGCGGCGCTGATGTCGCAATATAGGGCATGGGTGTGGCTTCCATCCAGACTCTATTCTTGCCACCCTCCCCGATTCAGATAGTAAAAACATGTCTCTGCCTTGCAGTTCAGGTGGTAAATCAGTTGTGTAAATATTGCTAAGCAAGTAAATATCGTAGAAAATGGCTCATTCACTTCCTTTTGTTTAGTTATCGATACAGATTTAAGAGCAGCCCTCCCTAAGTAATTGTATTTAGGTCATTCAGCATGTTTTAATAATTACAATACCAGGGTGGGTACTGAGGCAAGAGGCAAAGCCAAAGCCATGCACCTAGAATTGCCCGAAGAGCAAGGTTATTACTGATAATGAAACAGTTTGTTCTGTCTCACTGGGATTAGTTGAGAGGAGGGTAGTTTAATGAAAAACTTTTTTAGCTGGGCTGGCTGGGACTGTATTGCCCATCCGTCTATAATTCTTAACCCACTGCAGGGGTAGAAATTCATTCAGGACTGCTCCCCATTCATCATGCTGAACAGAATCTTTCTATTTTGCCACTGTGGGTTGGAACAAATATGCACAACATAGCATTGGAATGAGGGATTCCCAGCAATCTTATGGTATAAAGTACCCATTTTTCACCATATTAGTTCCCAAACTAATGGATTTTAATCTCTTTCTAAATCAGGGTGGAGTATTGCTTATTTTGCACTTATTTGGGAGAAAAACAGAAAATTTAAAGGTGGAAATAGACATTTTTATGGTAGGTTAATGAGGGGAAAAAAGGCTATTTGACAACTTCTCTTTTAATCTTCAAAATAGTCCCAGCAGAGATGGATTAGTGGGGAGAGACCAGAGGAGGCAATCAGAGGTGCATGATAAGTGCAATTTATCATGTTTCCGCAATTTATTGCCCAGTTATCCATTTCATTATGAGTGTATGTATGTGTATATTATATAATACGAATGAGTATAGGATATGTGTATGTAGGAATTTTTACTGGGAAATGATACAAATCATTTGATTTTTCTACAGCATGCCCTACAAAGCTGTGATGTTGGGTTTTTATGGGGGAGGTGGGTGTTTTGTTTTAAATAAGTATCAACACTGAAATATTGCTAGATATAATCAACAGGGGAAGAGCACACAGCTTACTTGCCAACTATTTATTTTAAAAAGGAACCTGTAAAAAGTTTACAAATCCAGTTCAGTTATTGTAAATTCATACATTTGAAATCTGATAAATATTTAAGCAGATGTTTATTGCTTGTAACGCATGAAATATTCCGTAAAGAGAGGCCATCATTCCTGGATCACCATAAAGGGGAATGGCAAGTCTTTCCAATTACACTTTATCATTATTAGCTTTGCTGCTGAAAAGGGCTAAGTCACAATCCTCCTCCCTGCCACTCCAGCTTTGTGAGTTGAAGATCTTCTTTATAACCCAGGATACAAAGTTCAAGAGTTACACATGAATTAGTGGTCCAGTCCTAATCCTTTATTCATACAATTGCTTTTCCTTCCCGTCTCTCTGGTCCAGTAATATGCTTATGTGTAGTGGTGGAGTTGTAAAAGACAGCTCAAATGTGGGTTGTTTTTGTTTTTAACAAAGATCTAGTTTTGTTTTTTTAAAGGGCCTGTATTCATACGTGGAAAATCCCTCCCCTCCTCCCTCCCGGAGGGATATACCTATGCTGATCCAACCAGCGGCATAGACAGGTCAGCAGAAGAATTCTTCTGTTGACCTAGCTACCGCCTCTCGGGGAGGAGGATTATCTACATCGAGAGCATAACCCTCCTGTCAGCATAGGTACTGCCTATAGCAGGAGAGTGAATTATTTGTCAAGGTCCAGATTTCTTGGTCAGGGTCCAGACTCCAGAAAAAGTAATAATTTTTTCCCCAATAATAAGTCAATAAAAAGATTTTGTGATCTGTTTAAAAAGCATCTGACGGTCTGGTTTTGGCCCTCAGTCCACCTATTGATTATCCCTGATCTACAGTGAAGTGCTACAGCCGTAGCTGTGCTGGTGTAGCGGTTGAAATGTAGACATACTCTAAGTTTAAGAACATTCTTTTTTAAGTATATTTTCTCCTGACCTTCCATGTGCCTGTTCCTAGCTCATCGTCTACATTTGTCTGGTAAGAATTTTGGATCCATTTTAAAGGGCATCTTTTGAACTGTGGCTTTCTTTGGGGCTCACCAGTGCCACCCATAGGTCAGCTGATGTGGGTGGTTGAAGGTGCCTGAAGGCACCGCTAGAAACACGAGAGTGGTGTTTTGTCCCATCCAGCATCCTGTCACTGACAGTGGCCAAAACCAGCAGAGCATGCGCAGTAGCATGTCCTACTTAAAGGGAAAGGACTTCTAACCCCTGGTAGTTAGTAGCTGGTTTAAGTCCTGAAGCATGAGTCTGCAACTTCAGTGCTCCTGTCCCCAGATTCCCACTGTGCCTTTTTAACAGGGAAGAAAAAGCTGCATTTAAGCATACGCCTGCACCCTCCCACAAAAGAAGAATAACTTGTAATTAAAATAATACTCTTATCAAGCTCGTGCCCAGTGTTCCCACTTCTACTTCCCACCAAGAAACAAACCCCGAGGGAAGAACAAAGGACTCTAAGCTCTCTCTAGGCTTAGTTTTTCACCTAAAATGGTGTTTATTAGAAGATTTAAAATAAATGAAGAGGAAGAGGAGGAATGGGGGGGGGGCAATATGAGTGACATATCTCTGCCCTATTCTTGCCATTTCTCAGTCTCTAGTCACCTTTGCCTGACAAATTTTTTACTCAAGCCCACAAGCATCGGTTCCAGCATCAATCTTTTACCTCTTAGGAAAAACAAAGTTGGCAGGGAGATAAGGTTGGGTTTAACATGATCTACAGGACTGGGGTCAAGGGTGATCGTGAGGGCCTTCAATCAGCAGACATTCATTTTAGTGCGTCCTCGGGACCAGATCAGGTTTACATTTACAACAGGCTGAAGTGCCGGCTGAGAAGCACGCTTTTAACGGCAGACTGAAAAGCTGTTGGCTGGGAGCTGCCAGGGAAAAATAAACACCACTCGAAGTACATGGTAAATCAGCTGTCATTATTAACGCACGCAAAGGAAGTGAGCGAATGGAGGCAAAACTTTGCGTCGGTATGGATGGTTGTTAGATTTGGCCATTTGGAGAAGCTGTAAAGCTGCCTTAAAAAAAAAGGAAAGGGGGGGGGGGGAAAGAGAGAAAATTCTTTTCAATTTAATAAAAAAAAGTTAATGGATGATCAGAAAGCCAATGGTGGTGTTGCACTGCATGGTTCTTAAATTCATGACTCAGCCGGGGGCTGGAAACTTGTCAGGGCCACCGCAAGGGCTCACTGCTCTAAGATGAGCTCCCTTGGTGTGCTTTGGATTCTCCTCCATCCATGTGCCCATTGACAGCAGATGGCACTTGGTACCCTTTGCATATGTTCGTATAGATGCACACAGACCGGTGTGTAAATGCTACAGTTCCTTGTGGCACCCCTTAACAACCGCCGTGCTGAGGTTGGGAATTGTGGCAAGAGCGCGGCTTTTTCTTATCACCGACAAGAGGGTGGAAGCTTGAGAGCCATTGTTGCTGTCTGGCGTGATCAATAAGAGCCCCATGATGTGGAGGAGGAAGAGAATATAAGGAAACTGACCTCTCATTCTCTTCTCTCTACCCTCCCCCCCCCCCCCCCCGCCAGTTCTTCCCCTTCTTTTCAAAATTTGCAATAACAGCACTGCAGCGAAATGCTTGCTAGCTCTTCTGTATGGCGGATGAACTGAAATCACTGCTTCTGTCTCTAGGTACAGGGCTGGAATGGGCCCCATTTTGGTGCCCCATTGAGTTTCCAGACATGCACAAATACTGCGGTGCTTATCTGTGGCAATTTCACAGCTCTCCTTTGCTCCTATTTTCTTTAAACAAATATACATTGCCACTGACTTGATGTAAAAACCCCCACAAAACGCCCCAAAGCCAAACAAACGTTATGGGGCGGTTGTGGTTCTTTGATGCGAAATCAATGGGTTGAAGTGCGTTTTATGGTTTGTGGAATTTGTTGTTTTTAGTGGTGGTGTGGAAATACGGTTAGGAAACAGGAGCAGTGATCTACCAGGATCACTGCCGCATGCTGGTCATGCTTGAGTGAGTGGCGTACAAAGCTTCTGCTGTAAGCTTTGCTCAGAAAGGTAATAGCCCTCTCCAACGTGTAAATTCTTGTGTAATCTAATTCCTTTCTTTGTAATTACTTGGAGACTTGCCATTTTGGATGACTAAGAAGTTGGCGAACTGATCCAACGTACAAGCCAGTGGAGAGGCGGGGAGGTAGAAAGGTATAGAGTAAAACAAAGGCACTAATATCACCAGCTGACTGTGAGTTCAGATAGAATCTGGCTGGAAAGTACCAGTGTTTAATAAAAGAACAATAATGAAAGATGCTTTAAGGCAGAAAGGATCGTTTTGTGCTTTTAAGTACAGAATGAAAAATCAAGATCTTTGCTACAAACTTCTTCTTTGACCTTGGGCAACTCACTTATCCCCTCTCTCTGTTGCAGTTTCCCCATCTGTGCCCATAGAGATAATAAATTCCTGTATGACAGGTATCTTGAAGTTGAATTAATTAAATGTTTGCACTTTCAGATCCTCAGAAGCCCGAAGTATTGTCACAAAAATTCATATGGCATTAGTGGCAGTTTAAAAACCAACTTTTCCATTCAGATGTTAAACCACTACAACAAAAAAGCAGTTTAACATTAGTTAGTAGAATCAGTGAGAAGGAGATTGCCTTGTGTGAGATTAATGAATGATGATGTGCAACCAGTATTTTAAAAAAGGGAGAGAGAGAAAGTATTCTCCATCCGTAGTATTTCTTTTGTGTACCGCTGCCTGAACCTCTCTAGTGAATTTTCATGCTACAGAGTAGATCAGTGTAGACCAAAGTGCAGCCAGACTTTTTTTTTTTTTTTTTTTTACCCCTAATGCTGTCCTGGCACATTACCTGCTCTGCATTTGAAATGTTTATATGTGGGCCCTGTGTACAGCAGCTGCTTTGTAGTACGGTCGCCAAACGCTCAGTGACCTGCTCCCGTTGGTGCTCCTTGTTAATAGGGAGAGAGGGAGACAAGAGGCCAAGCACTAAGCAAAAATAATGGTCTAGGCTGGTATGCCAGAAGATGAAAGTAGAACGAGAACTACAAGAGGGATGGGCAAGCAAATAGCTAGCGGATGACGAGTCGGTTGAGAATAGCAGCAAGTTCTGGGCAGCTTTGCCAAGATCCTTTATTTATAATGATTGTGTGGCCCACATACCAAGAGTGTGGCTGTCTCCTTCTCCCAGGGTGGTGATTAGATGGAGCAGCGCAAGTATGCTTTTAGTCTTCTGAACCAGAAAAATTGTTTAAACCTGGACTAAGTGGACTTGGCTGCCCACGATGTGTTAATCATCAACCGTGTGCTTGGTACTGTACAAAACATAGATGACAGCAGGGACCCCCGTCCCTAGGAGCTTGCAAATCACACCGAGCAACACAGAGGTCTTAGAACTTCTGGTCCCCAGCCACTCTCTTTTTCAGTATAATGGGTGGGTGGCAGCTGAGGCTTTGAGGAATGACAACAGAGACTGTTTCCTGGACTTGTAACCCCCCCCACTAATTAAATGTGAGTGTAGGGGGAAAGGAATAAAGTATTAGGATGAAACTGTGACATTATCCTTCCTGTACATGGAATTAAATCTACCCTATGTGGTTTGCAATACAATTTCCATGAAGTACAGCTCTGAGCAATACAATAGATTCTCCCCTCTCCCTGATTGCCATCTGAAACATGATATATTTTCCATGAACTCCCACATAAATGGTTGGTTTTTTTTTTTTTTTTGGGTGACAGATTGCATGTTAAAGCACTGGAAGATGAAAGCATCAAATATTTGCCTTAGAAAAGCACCGTGAAAGATCCTCTCATCCTCCCAACTCAAACTGAATCAGCTAGAATTCCATTAACAAAAATGACTCTCTGTAGTTAAACTTATTGGCCCCCCGTGGGCATCATTAAGATGCTTTCTTTTTTTCAGGAGGAGGAGGGGCAGTGAGAAGCTAATGTAGGACAGTGGTGGCTTATGTTTGAATTCCTCTTAGGAATGAGTATCCTCAGTAGAACACAAGCCAAGTCTGGTTGGAGTCCCCTTTCCAAGCCCAAAGCTAACAACACCAAGGGATTGAATTACGTAAGTGAGAGAGATTATTTAATGATATATGGAATACTGACTCACTGTAGGACCTTGGACAAGTGCCCTTTATTACTCAGTGCCTCAGTTTACCATCTGTGAAATGGAAATAACGTTCACCTACAATGGAGCAGGCCCTCAACAGAAGTAAATTGTTGTAGTTCCATTGACGTCAGTGAAGCTCTGACTATTTACACCTAGGGCTGCCCAGAGGAGGGGGGGCAAGTGGGTCAATTTTCCCCGGCCCCCCCGAGATTCCCCCACGAGAATATAGTACCCAGCGGCACTCCGGGTTTTTGGCGGCACTTCGGTGGCGAACACACCCACAGTGAGTGAAGGACCCGCCGCTGAAGACCCAGAGTGCCGCTGTCACGAAATTGCTTTGCCCCAGGCTCCCTGAATCCTCTGGGTAGCCCTGTTTACATCTGCTGAGGATCTGCTGCATTATCTCTGACAGGTGTTGAGGCTTTATTAATGTTTGGAAAGCACTTTAGAATTCTCAAATGTGTACACACCTATGCAAGTGTAAAGTGTGTGCGTACTCACTGGATATACAGTTTGATCAGTAATTTGATATTAGGAGTGATTCAGTGCCTAAAAGTTGTTCATCTCCCTATTAACTTCTTGCTGTATGAACATAGGGCCTTAATCTACAAGATGCTGAGCAATTTGCTGACTACTCCCAGCGACATTTAACTTGTGTAAGAATTGAGAGCCTCAGCTCCTTGTAGGAGTCACCTTAAATACACTTCCTTGTAGGAATGACCTTAAATACACTTCCTCTCCTTTAGCTTTGGATGATCAGCCTGCAGATAGTTGGCATGGTGATTATGGTGATTATGCCATTCCAACATTCCAACATTACCACAAATTTAGGTGACAATTATTGGTTATGCAGGGCGAGTGTCCTTCTAATTCCACCAAACGCATCCACACTCTGCCTGATATTCCAAGTCCAGTAATTGTGAGTTGTTAGCAGACACTCACACCCACATCTAAAATAAGTAGGAACCTGGTATTATGTTTATGTGGCAAAACTCTAATGGTCTGCTCATATATATTTTTAAAATAAAGTGTGCGTGTTTGTGTTTACTTCCTAAGGTACAGGAAGTTATTTTATGCCGCACTCATATAACTTTCCTTAATAATTCTAAGCATAAATCTGTAGGTTATTAATTACAAAAACCATCATTGAAAGTTGTTACTGCATCTGCTCAGCATACATGTTTTCTGGTATTATTCCCCCCACCCACTAAACATTTTCTCAAATTTTGTCTTTTTTCGTAGGAGTGAAATGGGCGCAAAGTTCACTGTAAAAATCTGGTAACTAGTTAATGCTTTTTTGCTACTTATGTACTATATATATATATTTAAAGGTAGATTCCATGTTGGAAAAAACAAAAAACATTCCTGAGATAAAGGTTTGATCGTAGTAAATTTTAACTGCCAGTCTAATTACCCAGAAAAATGGTGTTGTAAAAGCAAGCACTCCCACAACCTTAAATTGGGAATGTTAATGGAACTGTTATTGCTACCAACTTAATGTTCAGAAATGTTTTGTTTTTACATGATTAGAACAGGAGACTGGGGGCCAAGGCACCTGGATTCAATTCCAAGTACTAGGACTTATTTGCTTGGTTCCCACTCTGTCAACCTTTTATTTATTTGTTTTTCAATAGTTTGCATTTTCTTCCCTGAGTATCTCCACTGCAATCAGTGGGGTTCTTTCCAAAGCAAGACACTATTCAACATGAATGAAGGAGGCAGAATCTGGCTACATGTCATTTGGAAAAAGGCTCAGCCTTCCCACCTGTTAAATGGGTTTAATCATACTCAGCTCACTAGGTATGTGATATTAAGGGTAATTAATAGTTTGAGAACCTTGCATTAAATATGAATGCTTTGCCCTTCTAGATATCAAAGCCCCCATGACTCATCTAAGTCTCTGTTAGAGATGGGAACAGAACTTCAGTTCAAGTCCTGTATAGTGTAAAGTATTATCATGGAAATATGTTTACAAGCTCATCAGGAAAAAACACTTTTCTGCTAAGGATCTGAAACCACACTGTAAAAGAGGAGATGTATTTCTCTTTTACAGATGATAAGGAAAGTTATTTCTCTGACTATAGTCACAAGGAAAGTCAATGGTAGAGTGGGCGATTACATTTCCTAGTCCCCCCTGTTCTTTATAATAGTGGTGGGAAACCCAGTGCCTGCACGCAGCCCATCTGGGTAATCCGCTGGTGGGCCGCTAGATTGATTGTTTACATTTGCATTACTGTCCACAGCTAACAGTGGCTGCGGTTCGCTGTTCCTGGCCAATGAGAACTGCGGGAAGATGCAGGTTGCCCACCACTGCTTTATAATCTCCGGACCATGCTTTATTATGAAGGGGGGTTTGGTTTGGTTTACCATTTATTTATTTTAAACTGAAATCTAGTAAATACTTCAGTGCCTTCTTTCCCAGTTGTGCTCCCCTTGAAATCAATGGCTAAACATTCATTAGTGTAAGTGGAAACAGACTGCAGTGTACTTGTTTAAGTAACTTGTTTAAGGCTGGTGGAAGTTATGTCACAGAGCAGGCCTCTTTCTATGTAAGCGCCCAATACTGAAATATTTATACAGTAACACCTCGATTTAACGGACCTCGATTTAACGGACTTCGGATGCAACGGACAAAATATCTGATAAATATCAGAACGAGACCCCTCCCTGCTGCGGCCCCGGTCCCCTTCCCTGGTGGCCGTCTGCTGGCTCCCGGCTCCCGCCCGAGTCCCGCCAGTGGGTGGGCTGGCTGCCAGCTCCCGCCCGAGTCCCGCCAGTGGGTGGGCTGGCTGCCAGCTCCCGCCCGAGTCCCGCCAGTGGGTGGGCTGGCTGCCAGCTCCCGCCCGAGTCCCGCCAGTGGGTGGGCTGGCTGCCAGCTCCCGCCCGAGTCCCGCCAGTGGGTGGGCTGGCTGCCGGCTCCCGCCCGAGTCCCGCCTGCGGGCGGGCTGGCTGCCGGCTCCCGCCCGAGTCCCGCCTGCGGGCGGGCTGGCTGCCGGCTCCCGCCCGAGTCCCGCCTGCGGGCGGGCTGGCTGCTGGCTCCCGCCCGAGTCCCGCTTGTGGGCGGGCTGGCTGCCGGCTCCCGCCCGGGTCCCACCTGCGGGCGGGCGGGCTGCCGGCTCCCGCCCGAGTCCCGCCAGCGGGCGGGCTGCCGGTTCCCGGCTCCCGCCCGAGTCCCGCCTGCAGGCAGGCTGGCTGCTGGCTCCCGCCCGGATCCCGCCTGCAGGCGGGCTGACTGGCTGCCGGCTGCGGGCTGGCTGGCTGCCGGCTGCTGCCCGGCTCCCGCCCGCGGGCAGGCTCCCGGCTCCCACCTGAGTCCCGCCAGCGGGCGGGCTGGCTGCCGGGTCCCGCCCGGGTCCCGCCTGCGGGCTGGCTGGCTGCCGGCTCCCGGCTGCCGCCCGGGTCCCAGCAGCCGGGACCCGGGTGGGCTGGCTGCCAGCTCCCGGCTGCCGCCTGGGTCTCAGCAGCGGGTGGGCTGCGGAGCTTCCGCCCCGACCCTGTGGCGGGCGGGCTGCTGCTCCGAAAGCTCATTGTTGTTTTTTATTAAATAACGGACTTTTTGATTTAACGGACACCCCCTCGCCTGAATTAGTCCATTAAATGGAGGTTTTACTGTACATTGAGAAAATGTCTGTTGACTTCAGTGGGAGTTCTGTCTCCCCAGGAAAGGCAAGAGAAAGTCCAATGAGTAGGGTTTGAATATAACATTTTGGACCTTTTCGTTAAATATTTCTAGCAGTAGCAAATCTCTGAGTTCATAAGAAGGTGAAACATTCCCCACTTTCGTGCACCTAGCCTGCTGTGAGGTTCAGTAGGCAACTGGTCCTTCTTTCTTGACCTCTGAAGATGATCTTATGCCCTGAAGCAACGAGATGTGATTTGGGAAAAGAGCTGCATTTGACCATATCTTGTTACTAATTTCCTCTATAATTTAGCCCGAACAATGGTCCTGTGATTAGGATTGTCTGGTATTCCTGGAGGCGGAGGTGATGTGAAAATAAATAGCTAATGCCAGTGCTTAGAGACACCATCACTCTGTTAATCACCTTCCTGCTGTTTGCCAGAAACTGCAGCTCATGCCACCAGGGTAAAGAAACCAAAAGTGGCATGGGAAAAGGGGTCAGCTCTAATCTTGAAAATAGCACAATGCAAATGGCTGCCTAGGAATTCCTGTTCAGTTCCCCATGTGTGTGTCTTAGCGTTAGGTTACACCACAGGATTATAGCGCGTTTGGTTATAGCGCGTCCCATATTGCGCAATAGGTATTGTGCTACAGAGTGTGCACACTCAGACCCGGCAGTGCTGAAGCATGGCCACATTGGCGGCGCTTCTGGCGGCACTGAGAGTAGCGCAATAGGGCAGGTATCCCACAGAGCACCTCTTCCCAATCTGGCACAATGCCTTGTGGGAAGGGGGGCGTCACTTGCGGCCATTCTGCATCCGGTTCCAACTCCCCGTCATGCTTTGTGTCATATCCCAGCAATCCCTGTGTTTCCGGCCACCTCGGGCGCCATCTCTCAACGGTTTCAGCAAGGCACGCGCGCTCCGTTGTCCATTTTCCTGTGCCGTAATGGATCGCGAACTGCTGAGGAGCATGCTGGCGAGTGTCGCCAGCACAACTCTCTGCGCGGCTGACCTAGTTAACACCTCTTGGAGAGGCAGATTATCTCCACTGACTGAAAAACCCTTTTTGTTAGTAAGAGAAGTGTCTATGGTTGCACCACTGTAACTATGGTGCTGTAGCTGCTGATGTATGAGCATGCCCTCAGACGGCTGCTGTTAAAGTATTGCAAGATTAAACATGGCTCGTATGCTAGGTGAACAGGTTGTAAATTAGTACCTAAGTGGTCATTCAGAGTCAGATAATATTATTTTTGATTGTGTCTATGCCACTATGGTATATTTTAAACAAATAAGATAGATTCCCTGCTCTGTGGAAGTTACAGTTTTAAAAGTATGTTGTAGCCAATTGTCGGCATTACCTGCTACAGTTGCTCTCATTGCCAATTTGTTGGACAGTCTCCGAGGTAACTCTGAGGGATGTGCTTAATGACCTGGTGGACTACCTATGAAAAACCTTTGATGCTTCCAAACCAGGAGGAAAAGTAGCCTTGGGGTTTGTATACAGTGCTCAGAATTCAAACACACGATTTGTCCCCAACTTCGCTTCACACTCTGGGTGTGTAGTTTATTAATGTTTGTTGGGCCTCTAGAGAACTAGAGAAGTCCAAAGATTTTGAAAACATCGGCACTGGAATCAGTTCCTCCTACACATACCTGCAAATTCCAAGTTCAATTTCCTGGGTTTCCCTCACAACAACCGATGGTGTGTGTTCTAACCACAACCAGCAGTGTTACCCTTAACTCAGGATTTGGCAGCCATACAATGGCAGAGCAGCTTTTCCTTAGAGTTTTGTGTTTTAAAATGTACACATGTTAATCTGCACCCATATTCTGTTGCCGTTTCTATTATTAAACCATTTTTCAAAAAGCATTCAATTCACCTTTAAGAAACAAAGATCCTGTTTTCAAGTAAATTCCCATGGTAACTAGGACAAAGAAAGGCATAAAACACAGGAGAGAGATATCTGCCCAATTGTTTCTAAATGGAATGTTTTTCCTTTGGCACTATGGTTAGGCTTGGTGGTATTGGGGACATGGTGGTGTGTGAAAGGGTTGCCTGGGCTGGTGCATCTGCCTTAGCCTGGGTAATCCACAGGGCTCTTTGTTTCCTGCGTGATGAATGGCTGCAAAGTGCTCACTGAACCTGGAAACACCTCCTTTTGTGTCTTATGCACTCCTAATGTAGGCCGTTAAAGTTGGGGCAATTGCTCATAATGGTGGTGTGAATGCAGCCATTGTGCAGGGGAGGGGATTGTGCTGAAGTCATTGTTGGCACACAGATTCCATTGTTTTCCAGTATTAAGGGTGTGTAAAAACCTCCATAAGTACAGACTTCAGTGTATTCCCCCGAAGAGGTAGTCAATTTCTGCAGTGACTGCTATAAAAATATAAAATCAGACAGCTGCTGGACCTTTTTTGTTTATTATTTGTTTAAAGCTTATGGGGAGTGTGTTGCAAAGTCCCATTCAATATGAGAAAGAGAAGTTTGGTGAAAATGCCCACCCAGGTGACAAATGTGGTGGTTCTATATGTGTGGTGGTAAGCAACCTATGGCACGCATGCCAAAAGCGGCACATGAGCTAATTTTCAGTGGCATTCAGTCCTGGCCACTGGTCCAGGGGGCTCTGCATTTTAATTTAATTTTAAATGAAGCTTCTTAAACATTTTAAAAAGCCTTATTTACTTTACGTACAACACTAGTTTAGTTATATATTACAGACTTCTAGAAAGAGACCTCTGAAAACATTAAAATGTATTATCGGCACACAAAACCTTAAATTAGAGTGAATAAATGAAGACTCGGCACACCAGTTCTGAAAGACTGCTTGACCCCTGTTCTATATGCTGCTGGATAGTCGTACATATCTTTATTTTCTCCTGTGAATTGTATCATTTCCACCCAGTTAATTTTGTTAATTCCCAGCCTGTTTAACAAGATAAAGCAGCCCAGAATGTGTGACTTGTCTCTCCCAGAGTGATAAAGGGGACAGTGTGAAGTAACATCTTTTATTGGATCAACTTCTGTTGGTGAAAGAGACAAGTTTTTCAAGCTCTGTAGAGCTCTTATTCAGGTCTGGGAAAGCTACTCGGAGTGTCAAGGCTAAATACAAGGTCAAACAGGTAGTTTAGCGTGAGTAGTTAGCATATATTCCCAGCGTGGTTTACTTAAGAAAGCCTGAAGGGAATCTCTCTCTAATTTTATTTTATTTTATTTTTATAGCTCTAATAGGTCTCTACCAGTCTCTATCAATTTGAAGCTAGAGAGCACTAATTATAATGGGTAACCTTAGCATGCTCAATCTGCAGCTGCCAGTACACACTTGCCTGATGATAGCTAATAGTGTCTAAATAATGCCAATTTTACGTTCTTAGAGGGAGAATTTAAATTTACATTTTTTTGGTGGCCAGAATTTCCCTTCTCCTTTTTTCTACTAAGAATTACATCTTTAGAATGCATTTTGTTTGGATCTTAGTTGTTTTTAAACTTTTGCCGATAGCATTTGAAAATCCAGACATTATAGGGGTTGGAATCTGAAAGAGGAAGTTGACCGTAAAGAGAAGTGAAACTCATGCAATTGACTTGTCATTAAGCTGCAAAGTTTAAAGAGTGGAGGTAGTGAAAAGTAGAAGAATCTTTCACCTTTCTGTCTAAAGTGGTCATAGGCATAGTCCCAATCTGCTGGCATACCTATGTTGGTTGGGTTGAGGAGAGATGTGATCCCTGATTTACACTACAGACTTATGTCGGCATAACTACATTGCTCTGGGGTGTGGAGTATCCACACTCCTGAGCAACACAGCTATACCAAGTGAACTCCTGGTGTAGACAGCTTTATGTTGACGAGAGAGCTTCTCCCAACAATGTAGCTTCCGCCTCTCAGGGAGGTGGAGTACCTACACTGATGAGAGAAGTTCTCCCATCAGCATAGGTAGTGTCTTCACTGAACGCTACAATAGTGCAGTGCCACTGCAGTGCTGTAATGTAGGCAAGCCCACAGCTGTGCTAACCAAAGTCTCTAGTGTAGACATGGCCACAGATAGAACATTTTTTGTTGGTTTATAATAGAAGTCCCTGATCCTTCCATCTGGTCCCTATACAAGGCATAGGGCTCTGAAGCAAGGACATTGTTGGATGAAGGTCTAAGTTTTTTTAAGCTGACAGTGTCTCTTGAAATTCATAACTTTCTTTTTAAGGGTGAGTTTTATTATGACCAAAATAGAGATAATAGAAGGTGAAGGCCTTATTGCTACATCAAATGATTTTAATTGTTCCTAAGTGACAAATCTACATTAGGGCATTATCATCCCTCCATCTAGTATTAGGTATTCTCTTTATCCAGTGCTTTTGTTTTTTGTATTTATTTATTTACTTACTTTCTTACCTACCAGGGGGCTTTAATTGTTTTAAATTTAGTCTTTAGGGTGCCACAGGACTCTTGGTTACCTCTGCTATTCCAGACTAACATGGCTACCTCTCTGATTCGAGTCTGCCAGTGAAGATAATAGGAAGTGAAACACTTCTTTATTTGTTTTTTTGATAGCCTACTGTTTTTGAACACACATTTTTTACGAAGTACAAAGAGTAATTCTTAAACTTATTTTCTATGCCACTGTTGAAAAGCAAAGGGTGAAATTCTAACCCCTGGAAAGCAGTGACAAAACTCCTGTTGACTTCAGTGGTGCCAAGATTGCACCCCATGTATAAACAAACCAAAAAAAATGGGCCATAAGTAATACTAGGACTGTCATGTATATCAGGCCCCGGTCTGTGTTACACAGTTAGGTTGATGTAAGTCACCATGCATCAACCGATTTGTGCATGTGCCCAGACTCAGATTTGTCTCCGATCAACATAAGCACCCCATTGCAGTGATGCAGTAAACTCACCTTCTGGAACAGCATGGAACCCTGGTTTACTTGCTGAAGTTGACTCAGTGTGAGTGTAGACGCTGCGTGACCTGTGTTGACCCAAACAGTTCTCCAGCAGCTGTCCCACAATGCCCTGTTCTCTGCAACAGTAACCCCTCTGGTCACAATTTAAAACTCCACTGCCTGGGAGTTACAGAGACCAGGAGTCGTCGTGCTCCCCCCCCCCCCCCCCCCCGGGGGCGCGCGCCAAATCTCCCAAGTGTGTTTTTTGAAATGCCTGTTAATCCATTACCCACTTCAGTGAGCACACCTAGCAGCTCACCTTCGTTCTGTGCTACTGCCAAACTTGACCACGACATCTCTCCACACTAGCTGCTCTCCTGACTGGAGTAGACAGGATGTATTGGATCCCTTGGGCCTGCATGAAGAGGATGCTGTGTAAGCTCAACTGTGGACCAGCCATAGACTTGTGGACATCTACTAGCAGATTGTACAGTGGATGCAGGCAGTGGGTGATGACAGGGATCAACAGCAATGCTGCGTGAAAGCAAGGAACTTTGCCAGGGATACCATGGGGCCAAGGGGACCAACAGAAGATGGTCCTGCAGTGTTTGTCCATGTGAGTAGTCCCAAAGGATCCAATGACTACTTTCAGGAGTAAGAATTGCAGCACTAGGCTTTAAGTAACTCAGACAGTGAAGTTAGTGCATTAAAAGTACTCTGGTGTCTGCATGATTCAGCGCACACAGTAAGTGTATCATGCATTTGTGCGGACCTCTGTAGATGTTGGGCATACTAGGACACGTTGGTGTGTTTTTTCCCCAGTGAATAGAATTAATCCTTCATAAGCATATGGAATTGACACAATAGACCATCTCCTAAGCCATGCTGAGTTATCATGTTAAAACAGGTTTACTGACTTTAAAAAAATGGATTGCATAAATTCTTGTTTGGGGATGTCCTCAAAACCAGTAATTATTTATTCGGGGATGGAAAGAGTTTCTTCAGAGCCAGTAGAGATGAACAAGTAAATGCTTATGGAGGCCATTTTTGAAGCATGCATTGGCATGTGCATCTCACTGATTTTTTTTCTTTAAAAAAGAATGTTGAGCTTTGCTGTTCCCCTCGCTTCACGAATACGAGTTGGTCCTGACACGCAGCACCTTGAGTGCTCCAGTCTAGCCTGCCGTGGCAAGGCCCACCAGCTGATTTCTGCCTCTGCTCAAGTCCACAAACAGCTCAGAGAATTTTTTTCTTTGCTGGTAAAACACCTGGTGCAGTTTATTTCCAATATTAGTTTTCACCATCCTTACACACTGTACTGTGGTTCTAGGGAGCCCTCAGCCCCTAAGGCAAACAAGGAACAGCCATCTCTCTTTCTGCTTTTCCCCTACCCTACTTCCTTCCTGTGCCTAATGGCCTAATAACCTCTTAGTTCTTCTCAGCCCATCAGTTAGGCACAGCTCTTCTTAATGAGGTCTGCTCAGAATAATTAATGAGGGCTGCAGTGACCAGAGTGCTGACTCAGTTGCTATTGCCCTGTATCCTACATGAGAACATAAGAATGGCCCTACGTGGTCAGACCAAAGGTCCATCCAGCCCAATATCCTTTCTACCGACAGTGTCCAATGCCAGGTGCCCTGGAGTGAGTGAACCTAACAGGTAATGATCAAGTGATCTCTCGCTATCACACTACTCTGATGCAGAGGCCTCCTGATGTATCAAGATGTGTGGCTCTGAAATGCGGAGAATGGTGCAGCACAATGTGGGATATGGTGGGGCTACTAAACTCTGTAACTTGCTAGAGTTGCTGTTTTTGTGACTTTGGCCCACCAATGGGACACAGTCTCTGTCATGATGTTACAAAGCTGTAACTACTGTGGCATGCCACGCAGGCAAACGATAGCATTTTGGCACAACCCAAGAAACACAACAGTTCAAGAAAATTTGGGGATGGATGGCAACTCTTCCTTAAGACCAAAGCTAAATTAGAAAATAAGGCCTCTTTGATGGCTTTGAAAGACCGGCTGTGGAGTGGGCGGAATATGGAGGGAATTCACTGCAGCTGGAGCTCCCAAGGGCAATCTCGTGCTTCAGTGTGTAAAGCAGAGTGCCCTCTAGTGCACCCTTTGAAAGAATGCAATGTGTAATTGGTTGAGACGATCTGTGAATACTCCCATCCCTTTGCATAGGTGTGCAATGGATGCAATTGTACCCCCTTCCCCAATCATCTTGCACACTTGTGTAGGATCAGCTGCAAACAGTGCCTGATTCTTGCGGAAGGAAAAACAGAAGAGCAGGTTAATTCACTTACATTCCTACAGCACAGTGATATCTGTCTTGATATTAGTTATTATTTGTAATCGGGGAACCATAACCTTTTCCCTCCCTTTTTCCTAATGCCCACTATTCAAAGCTGAATATCTTTTCCTTTTGTTTGTTTTCAAAATTCCTCAAGGACCTGAATTTTGTGGAGTGATTTTTTTGGTAGTGGAATTGGGCCATATGCCAAATTTAAATTAATAAATAGTATCACTTATTCAGGCACACACTACTACCTTGTGGCAATGGCCTTGTCTGCCCTACAAAAATAACCACATTAAACATGGTTGTGCATAATGGGCATCAGGTTTAAAACAAACAAAAGGAAGTATTTTTTCACACAATACACAATCAACCTATGGAACTCCTTGCCAGAGGATGTTGTGAAGGCCAGGACTATAATAGGGTTCAAAAAAGGACTCAGTCATAGGGTTCATGCAGGATAGATCCATCAATGGCTATTAGCCAGGATGGGCAAGGATGGTGTCCCTAGCCTTTGTTTGCCAGAAGCTGGGAATGGGCAACAGGGATCACTTGATATTCTGTTCATTCCCTCTAAGGCACCTGTCATTGGCCACTGTCAGTAGGCAGGATACTGGGCCAGACGGACCTTTGGTCTGACCCAGTATGGCTGTTCTTATATTCTTATAAACCTGGGTATGCCATCTTATTTCCAAGAGGAAAGTTGGTGTGGTGGTTAGGAAAGCTGTCTGGGCCGTGGAAGACCCAGGTTCAGTTTTCTATTCTGCTGCAGACTGATGAGCAAGTCACAGTATCTCTGGGCCTCAGTTCCTGTTCCATGCCATGGGGATGCTAACACTTCCCTTTCTCCAATGGGTATTGAGAGGGTAAATGCTTTAAGGATTATGAGATGCTCAGATCACAAATATGATGGAGGCCATATAAGTGCCTACACTTTCCCCGGTGGAATCCTGGCTTACCTTATCAAGCTGGGATGAAACTTGGTATATAAACATGGTTAAAGCCTGCATTTATCTTTAGAATACCATGTATGCACCATGGTCAGCGACACCCATATTGAAACTCATGTTTGGAGACGGGATCTAAAGCTAGAGTGCCTCTGCGTTTATTACATCTACATGCAGTCTCCGCACAGGGATCCCAGTCTGAGAAGCCTGTGGGTTGAATCTGCTGATGGCCTTTTCATCTCAGGGAGGGCAGTGTGGGAGAAACTGGCATTGTTGCTGTTCTCCCCTGGAAGACGGTTTTATTCACTGCAGCTGTTAAGCTGGCATCCTCTGACTTCTCTTTAATAAATAATACAATTTTTCCCTGGAGAGCATCCGTTTCTCAGGAAAGCTAAGAACATATACATTTTAATTTTGTTTCAAATATTTTTAATATTAAATTAATACCCCTGGGCTGAAACACTGCACTGTTACATTTCAGCCAAGAGTAAATGTTAGTGACCAGATTGTAGGCACGTGAGCAATGAGACTGTAGCAGGAAGGCTGAAATGACATTAACCCACATTTATGAAAAAAGCCACTGATAGTTGTTGTTATACATGCACTGTCTTATACATATACAGTCATTTATATAATACACTATGTATACTTGTAACGAGTGCTCTGGAAAACTGAGTTGTTTCCTCTTAGAAAACTTTAACACTTTTTTTTTTTTAGATGCTGGCATGTTAGTTTGTTTTTCCACCATTACACCCCAGATTTTCACTTTGAACCTGGAAAAGCAAACTGCAGCTGAAGGCACCAACATTTGCCTGGTTTGGGGTTAAACTAAAGATGGGACGAAGCTGCGAAATTGGGATCAAGTTCCAACTTTTAACCTGTGTCAAAATCTTCATGTCTTCAAATTCAGTGGTTTGTTTTGGCCCGGCCCATCTCTCTTTGGTTTCTACCTTTTAACCATAATCTGGCCCAGATTTGTTCAAAATTTGGCAGCAGTACATTCAAAATTATGTTGGTAGAAAGGCTCATGGAATAATGGAACCAGATACATCCCCCCCCCTCCCCCCGGGTTTGGGGTTTCATTCAGGAAGTTTTTTGGAGAGCTCTCTTTTTAAGCCACACTTAAGGGCATTATGACATTAAAAACTCATAATTTTGTCGCAAACTCTTTGTCTTGGAAATCTCACAGGATTTTCAGTACTTCCTGGCTTCGTCTGGATTAAATATGCCACGGCACGACCATTTCATATGGTATTTGTGGGCCCATTTGAAACAAGAAAGGTGAAGAGATTTGTGAAATCATAGAATAATGAAACTTTTTCAAACACAAATAAGACAATAACAGTTTACACTTTTTCTAAACATTCTGCTAATTAATCCTCATAGTCACGTTGTCTAATAAGTCTTGTTAATGCCATCTGAGAAAACTAAACCACCCAGAGAAGTTTGCGTCAGTAGAAAAAAGAGGATTATAGTTTAGGAATTACTGGTTTTTAAACTGCTCCATCCACTAGATCAGTGGTTCTCAAACTTTTTGTATTGGTGACCCCTTTTGGACACCAGCCCTCTAAGTGCGACCCCCCCTTGTGGGTTGGCAGCCCTTTGGGGCAGGGGCCTTTGGGGCCGGGCTGGGGGGGGCATGCCTGCAGTCTTCCATGGCAGGGGCCAGGCTGGGGGTGGGGGGTTCCAGCAGCCCCCCCGGGGCAGGGGCCACCTCGAGACGGGGCACATGGAGTCGGCAGGGGTGGTGGTGTGTGCGCCGGGAGCCTGGCGCGACTGGCCTGAGCTCGCGAGGGTGCCGGGCGCCTGCCACGACCAGGCTCAGCTCGCGGGGGTGTCTGGAGCCAGCCGGGAGGCGCAGGGAGCCCACCGAGACCGAGCTCGCAGAGGCGCCTGGAGCTCGCCACAACTGTGGCTCGGCTCGCAGAGGCGCCTGGAGCCGACTGGGGCCAGGGGGGCACCTGGAGCTCACGGGGGTGCTGGATGCCAGCAGCCCACGGCAGGGGTCAGGGCTGGCTGCAGGTAGCAGGGGCTCGCAATCCCCGCAAAACCGGGTCACAACCCCCAGAGCGGTCCCATCCCCCACTTTGAGAAGTAACGCACTAGATCATCTTGACCTCTCCAGAAGTATTTTGTTTCGTATTGAGTGGGGTAAATATTTGGGTGAATTCTGAATTGTTCCAAACTGCTTTGCCCACTACTAATGGTTAACAAACTGGTTATGGAAACGCTGCTTTCTTTTCAGAGTGGTGGCCGTGTTAGTCTGTATCAGCAAAAACAATGAGTCTTTTTGGCACCTTCAAGACTAACAAATTTATTTGGGCATAAGCTTCGCAGGCTAAAACCCACTTTATCAGCCCATGAAAGCTTATGCCCAAATAAATTTGTTAGTCTCTAAGGTGCTACAAGGACTCCTTTTTGTTTTTACTGCTTTCTTGTAAAATAAGGTCATTAAATAAAAAGAGAAAATCTCTGCAAAAAGTAAATGTAAATCTAGCAGATAACTGAGAAGGAAGTTAAACTTCCCTATTGGTTACTATCCTAGTCATTAGCTATTGGATAAAGACCAATACATTTATGGCAATATGTAGAGCAACTTTTATCTTTTGATAATTTTAACAGGGTTATTGATTCTTTATGGTCCTTACTGAAAATTATGACCTAAACCAGATATTTTCTATGATTTAATCATCAGCTGACTTCAGTTCCTCCAACTGGTCATTAAATGCTCCCCATTCTCCATCCTGTCAGCTTTTCTTCCTTAAATAATACTCCTATAAATCACATCTCTTCACCCATGAAGTTGATGTTTTCTCATTCATTAACTGATCAACAGTTTTCAGCAATGGTATTTTTTGTATACTAATGTTCCATTGAGTGATTTGACTTGCATGCCATTCTCTACTGATGATCATAGATATGATTCAGGGATTGGACCTTACAACTGTTTATGAAAATAGAAGGGGAAACAATAAAAAGATAAAAATGGAAACCATTTCATTCCAACTCCCTCCAAACATCAGCTTTCACAACCAAGCATATTGCTCCTGCTAGATCATCCTTTAAGCCCCTCATTTAGCCAGCTAATACATTTTTGTAATTCTGCAAACTAGTATGAACAATAATATGGAAAACCAGCAGGATTATAATTTGTAATGGAAATTCATGTCAGTAGTTTGGTTTTATAATGACATGTTTATCTGCACCCGTAATATTCTCGTCTCCCGGGTCTGCACTTTTGGTCTATATGTTTGCCAGAGAACCTTTGTTTTGCTTCCAAATTGTAGTAATCAACAATATTGTATCGTCTGCTTAATTTGTATTCTTTATACACTGTTCCTCCCCAAGAAACATTTTGCTTATGTCTGTTTGTGTTCAGCATGAAATGTGCAATAATAGTTGTGTACACAGAGTATATTACTACATAGCTTCAGTACCGTTAGGTCCTGACTGACTCCAGTCTGTAGGTTAAGAACACTTCAATTGGTCTAATTTGCAGCCTGATCAGAAACACTGACCTGGTTAGTCTTTAACAATGAATGTGTCTAATGAAAACTTGTAGACACCCTTAGTGAAGGCAATGATGTGTACACAAGAAGTCATCTCCAGCTACATAGCATTAGCAAGTCTCCAGCAGACCAATCTATAATATTGCATTGTCCTGCATTTTTCAGCAGCATGGTGTTTTGTCACTTCTAATGATAACTATCCATCAATCCACACTGATTGAAATGAAGATAAATTGAATTGATATAAATGTGAGTTAAATGACTCATTGATATAATTAGACTGTCAGGATTTCTTAAGTGTATCTTAACACATTTGCTAATGTTAATTATGAGGTCTTTTGTTTGGGAGACTTCAGCTAATTTTGTTCTCCACAATAAGCAAATACAGTCATTTGTTAAACCCGGGTTGGCTGTTGCTTTTCTACAAATGGATTTGTAGGGAAGGAAAAGAAAATTTACTGAATTTTCTTTCTGTTGTCAAAAGCCTGAAATTGATACTAACTTAAAAGAATCTTGACTGTTAATAGTTTATGTTTATAATTCATCTAATGCCATAGCTTCTAACATGAAACCCAAATGTATATGATGATAAAACAGGATAGTTTATTGAAAATGGAAGAATGTTGAATAATGAAACAATACCAACTGCAGTTAAAACAGTATTGACATCAAATGTGTGAGAAGATGGGGTGTTAAAAGCAGGGGAGATGAGCTGTCCTTCATAATAAGGAGACAAAAACTCAGTTCAAATATTTTGTGAAATATAGGCAGACTGCACAGCCACCTTACTTTTTTTTGCTGAAAAAGCCTGTTTTTATCTTATGTCAGAAATGATCACAGGAATCAGTTTAATTGGGAAATTCATTTAAAATAGTTTCTAATTGGCATCAGAGAGTGAAAGTTCAGTACAAAGGTGAGATCTGAGCTTTCTAATTAGATTCAATGCAGTGTGATTTAAAGACTAGTCTTGATAATTACAGTCTATAATACAAAATTATATTCTAATGAAAAAGTGCTCATTTTTACAATAGAAAGCCTCATAATTCTAGCTGAATCTTTCAATTTCCTTGTATTTAAATAGGAAGGATATAATACTTTTTTTTTTTAACCTTGCACACTTTTACCAAAAACTGGGATTATCATCAGTTTCAGATATTTTTTGAATGTGTTGATAAATTGAGTGGAACCCCTCACTCAAGTAATTCTATGCAAGTGAAAATTATATACTCGTGTTTTAATTCCCCCCCCTTGTTACTCCCCCACGAAGATGTTTGATGCAGCTGAAATTGAAGGCTGAAGTAGAAGGGGCCACTTAACCAGTGAAGGGTTTTTCTTTGTAAATAATAGATCAAGAGCTGTATCTAATGGAGCCGTATGCGGCCTCCGTTTCAAGGACAGTGCGTGGTTTAAGAAACCATAACCACAGTTCATCCCATCAGTAACCTGTGGTCAATTTTTTTTGCTGCTGTCAGTCGGTCACAGGTTTAATTCATTGGACATGTCTTTTGTAAACCCCAATATCATCAACGCAGGAATAGCTGAAACGATCTCAGGGATGCCCAATACTAATTGACAGGGAAAAACTATTTAAAATAAATATGTTTTAAAAAATTCTCTTCAAGAATAAAAAATTACTAGGAGATCAACAAACTTTCCTTAAAAAAATAATAAAATAGAGTAAAGTAAACCTTCTGCTACCGAGGAAGCTGTCCAGATTTCTTCAGGTTAATATTCCAGTCTAATAAGCAAAAGTATTGATGTGTTCATTTAATATAAACTTGAACTAGTATTTGTGCCAGGCAATGGAGTTTTTAGTAGAAAGCTTTTAGCATAGAGATTGTTACAGGCAATTAGCAATAAAATCTTTTGCATGCAAATTATCTTTTTCCTGAGTAAAAGTTGTATAGTTTTGGTATCCGAGGGTGGAATATAATAAAATCAAATTAAGAAATAATGAAACGTTTCTATTTTCATTATGTTTCCGTTTAAAAATGTGCATTACAAAAAACTCCAGGCTGTTGGCAAAATCTGGTTCTCTGGCCACAATCCGGCAAGTTATTTGAAAACAAACAAGCACTGATCACTGCAATCTTTTCTCAGGTAAAACTCCTTTTGTGTAGTTGAAGGGGTTTTGGCTGAGTAAGAATGGCAGGATTGGGCTCCTAGCAGTGGAAGGCTAGACTCTAAAAAAATTCTGACATAAGCTGCAAGAGAGAACAAATTGATCAATTCTGTTTTCCTTTCTGCGATGAGAGCAATATGTAGAGTTAAAGGAGCTGTTTGTGATACGGCACTGATATTTTCTTCTAGAATACATTTCTTCTTTCCTGTTCCACTCACTTCTGTACTTTATTTATGTAAAGTTAGAAGGGGGGGGGGATATTATTTTAGAAGCTATGTTTACAATGAAATATCCATGTATCTGTAGTCAGATTTCAACATAATTATCTAGTGAATGCTTGTTGTTTACTTGGGAAGGTCAGTGTATTTTATGCATTGCACAATGAAATAAAGCTAAACTTAACTTGTTCAGATGTCTTGATTTTTGAATTAATCCCCATTTCTTATTATTTGAGAACTCATATAACGTTACATGTTTATGATGTTATTTTTGGTTTCCAACCAAGTTCTGCTAATTTCAAGTCGCGATCATCTGCACTGAATTATAGGACACAAAATTTAATCATGAATCTGCTTGATTATAATTGTTTGTGGTGTGGATTGTTGGAAATGGTATGATGCTCAAATGTACTTTTGAAAAAAAAAAAACAGGTATGATAATGGCAACAAGTCTTAGTACATTTTGCTGCTGTTCTTGAGCGATGTGGAATAATTTTACAAGTTTTCAAAGGTCAGCCAGCTCATTTTATTCCTAAACATCTCTTAATGTTGCTTGTCTTAGTACAGTATTTTGGCTGCATAATAATTTTTCTGGAAAGCCAAAACAATGTCATGTATGACATAAATTCAAGCACCTTACTGAAGTTCTTAGGAGTGCTTGACTCTAAGGGCTCTC